>SNQJ01S0104248.1:14012-30073 GCA_010110895.2 Picea sitchensis | reverse complement strand
AATATGAGTTTAATACTGATATATTTGAGAGGTTGATCCGTGAGTCAACACCCTTTTCCTAGATAACCTCCTCATTAAAATTGGGCTTCAAGATTTTGTGGTTTTGTGTTGGAACCACTCTAAATATTTTAAATTACAAAAAATTGATAATGTCTATATGTGGGTTTTTCCAAAAACCATTTTTTATTTCATGCTCAAAAAGGTTTGGAGGCTCAAATATGATTATAATATTTGGCCATTTCGACTTAGCTCCATTTACAATCCTTTTAATGAGCCTAAAAAGCATATTTGATGTTTAAGAAACCAAAGAGGGTGAATTTCATTGAAACTTTAAAATTTATTTCCTATTTTTCAAGGATTTTTAATCAGGACTTATATAGACTTGTGAATAAAGAGGAGATTGTTGTGGTCCTACAATATTTTAGAAAATTCAAGAGCCCTGAACCTGATGGATGACCGATGAATTTATATTTATTACTCTTTTAGTTTTTGGGTGATGTTTTGTTGAGAGTAGTGGAGTAAGTAATAACTTATGGTAGAATGGACAATAGATTAGATTCCACCTTCATTGCATTAATTTTGAAGAAGGATTGTCTCGAGTCCTATGATGGGTTTGAACTATTTCCTTGTGAAATTGTCTGTATATAATAATTGCAAAATTAATAGCAATTTGACTGAAGCCAATTCTATCTCATTACATTTCAATAGAAAAAAATTATTTTCTCTAAGGGAGACAAATTCATGAGACTATTAGCACAACACAAGAGGGGTTGCATTCTATAAAATTATCTTGCATTCCAACAACAATAATTAATCTTGATCTCTCAAAGGCATATATCTCTTGGATATATTTGGGGCTTTTTCTATTACATCTTGGGTTCTAGTTACATTTTGTAAATTGGATCATGGGTTGTGTAACAACATATACTTTTGAAGTATTGATCAATGGTGTCGCTTCCAGGTTCTTCAATCCTTCTGAGGGGCTTAGGAAGGAATACCCTCTATTTCCTTACCTCTTCCTTTTGGTGGCATAATATCTGAGAAGATATGTATTGGAGGCTAGGAGGATGAGATCAGTACAAGGTATCCTAATAGGAAGGGAAGCTCTATCACATATGCTCTTCATGGATGATGTCCTATTATTCCTTTTCAAGTCCTATAGAGAAGGTTTATAGTTCTAGGAGATCCTTCATTTATTCACTATGGATACATGGATGGAGGTTAATGGAGCAAAGTCTACTTTGTTTACTGTACGATTGGATGAGGAGCATGTTATTGAATTTGGCAGGTATTTTCCATACCAACACCCAAAATTGAATGAGGGACTTTTAAGCCCTAGACAAAGCCCCATGTTAAGTATACAACCTCTTATTAAGCCATATATACTGAATTATTACATTTGTAGTAATATATTAGTAAGTTAGTTAGAACCTTTGATTGTACCATTTCATTATAATTGTACCCTTTGTCTCCTATATATATATATACACACACACACCAAGGAGACCTAGTCTTAGCATCATCTTATATCATCTTGTACATTGAATATTGTAAAAGTAGGTTTCCCCCTCCAAGTGGATTGTTACTCATTGAATTTGTATTATTCTCAAGGCATTGGTTCATAACAGGGACTTAAATATTTAGGTTTTAATCTCAAACCAAATTGTTATGGGAAGAATGATTAGTGGTGGTTGGTTTCTAAAGTTGAGAAAAAGATTAAATTATGGTGCAATCGATGGTTGTCATGTGGGGGTAGGATGGTTCTAGTAAAATCAGTCCCAGAGGCCATACCTTTTTATTGACATACTTTGGCTCACATTTTGATGCAAGAGCATCCTCATCATCATCAAATGAGGACGGGTGGAGGACAACTCAACACCCAACGAGCGCGCTTCAAGTCAAGATCAAATTCACAAAGGAGGGCACGCTCCTTAAAATTTTTGAAAGCCTTGTAATTAAGGACCTTTTTAATGTTTGGAGGTTAACTCCGTTGGGAACAATCCAATGAGACTATTTTGTATTTATTTCATGTCCAATTGTACATATTTCGAGCTCAACTTTGATCTATTTTGTAAATTCTCATTTATTGAGATAATAGAGTAGTAGGTAGAAAGGAGGGAAGGCTCGAGAAGCCCCTCCATGTATATAATGTATTTTTCTTTCTCATTTGAAAGAGGGGAATTAGAATTTGTTGATGAGAGAGTAGAGAGATCTCAAGAGAGGATAAAGGAGAAAGACTATATTGCAGTCTGATCTTGTAAACATTGTACATACATCCAAAGATTAATGAAAAGAGTAGTTTTCCTTGCATGAGAGGTTTCTGTGCATTTGTTTGTGTGAGTAATATTTGTTTCCAAATGTGTTTTCTGTGTGTTTATGATATGTTGTGGATGTGCATATATGTTTCCATTTGCAGGAGTAGATAGAATTACCTATCTGTTTGTGTTCTGAGTGTTTCTGGGATCTTAGGCTTGTGCAATGAGTGCATACCAGAGTTAGAGAAAAATCTGTGAAGTCAATGCAAGGAGTGCGTTTTGAACTCTCTTTCGAGTTCAAAGAAGAGAGTGTCAGGTGGGCACACTAGAGAAACTCTTTAAGCTCACAAGGGAGAAAACTTGTGCAAGGAGTGAACAATTTAGAGTTGTTGAATAGTCTGATATTTGTGCAAGGAGTGCATTGAGCAGGTGCCAGAAGGGCACACAAGGTTGTTGTTGTTGAGCCATAGCAAGGAGAAATAAAGAAGCTTTAAGAACTCTATATATAAATATTTTATTTGAATATTCCAGGAGGAGATTGCCTCAAATGTGTGTATTTATCTATCTCTGGGCCAATGGACTGAATGGGTTTGTTGTTGATGTATTTTACCTGTTCATATATTTATTTCATGTTTATATGAATGAGTCTTAGAGATTTGTATAAGCTTAAATTGTTTCTCTTTTGGAACCTTTGGTCGAGGAGCACATAATTCCCACGCAAGGACTGTACAGACTAGGAGTTGGGATAATAATTTGAAGCTCAAGAGAGATAGAGGAGCGTTGCAAAGGTTGTGAAAGGTGTGCGTACATATACTCTTTCGAGTATATTGGTCTCTTTTGGAAGACCCTTTCAAGGAGTGAAAATGGCCGAGACTCTCCATAAGTGTCGAAATATTTCAAGGAAGGAGAAGGTTTTCAAGAGTTTAAGTGGAGGAGCAGTGCCAGGCGGGCATCGAGGGTCAAAGTCCTTTGAATCTTCAAGCCCAGAAGAAATCAACGTTAAAAATTTATAAGGGAAGGAGAATCATTGAAGGTGGTAGACGAACGAACATGAGTTGTTCGGGGGTTGGCAGGATATCTGACCACCATCGGATCTGGAGGAACTACACAAAGGATAATGGTAGAAGTCCTTTAAACTTCACACATTTGGGAGTAGTGGAATGCAAAAGATTGTGGATGTGCCGAAGTCCCGGAGCCCAAAGAAATCACGACCTTCCGTTACAGAGGAAACATTTTGGAGGATTATCCTTCTCAGAATCCCGACAATCCGGGGAAACAGAGAGGTAAAGCGTTCAGGTCCCCCGAAGTCATAGGGACCCAAAGAAATATGTACCGTCCATCAACTGGGACACGTGTCGTTGGATCTAGAATTTCGGAGGAATCGAGGCATGGAGCATGCAAGCTAGATGAAGCTCCAAACAACGGAGCTCATCGTGGTCATTCGATTGAGTGGACATGTGTCACCAGATCTAGAGCTCCAGGGGTCGATCACTCTAGAGAGAATTGTGTTGCGTGGAGTCCAGGCTCCTGAAGGATCTAAGACCCAAACCCCATCCCAACCATTGTATTGGGTAGACATGTTACGTTGGATCAACGCTTCATTGGTTTTCCATTCAGGAGGAACAACATTTGTAGTAGCAAGGACTCTTGAAGAACAAACTCCCAGATTCCATCTAGACCGTCAATCGTATAGACAGGTGTTAAGAAGTCAACAAGTTCAGAGGACAGAGGGTTCAGAAGGATCAAGGAGTAGGAAGCACCAAGGATCCTAGAGGCACGAAGGCCAGGGAAAGGCTTGGTCATCGATATGTGAGAGGACACGTGGGGGACGAAGATTCTTTCTTCTCATTAAGAATTCAGGAGGTTGTAAGGTTTGGCACCGAGAAACTTCCAGGAGCCCTGAATCCAAAAATAGGATCCAGGTCGTCCATATGTACCCACTTGTGAGCCATCGATCTGCCACAACGGTCTTTCAATGATCGACCACTTTCGAGAAACTGGCGTTAGATGCATGTAGGACTCCTGAAGCCTAAAATTGTGAAGTGTAAAGTGAACTGTCGATCAAACAGGTGATAAAGGATCATTGGATCCAACCTTCAAATTTCAACTCTCTAGGAAGATTGTTTGTTGGTGCAGGTAAGACCTACTGAAGCCCAGACTCTCGAAATATTTTTGTCAGCTATTTATTGGAGCAGAACCTATGGATCGTCGATCCCATCGGGGATTCGAAACTCTATGAAATTGGAGTCCGACAACTTGAGATCATTATATGTTGGAGTGGGTAATTATCTCGAAGCACTGATCCCCAAAGTTAGTTGTTATTCATAGATCTCGGTGGAGGTTGCGAGTCGTCGATCCCCACAGGGGTTCGAGATTGCGCCAGTTCGCAAGTTCGGAGGAATTGGGGGGTGTTGTTGTTGTGAGGTCCTGGAGCCTGAAGCTCTAGAGTGACTGAATAAGCACCTTTTAGGTTGGCACCTAGTTTCAACCCTCATTCATAGACAATTGCCTCTAGGGAAAAAAGGGCAAGCACCCAGATTTGAAATTTAGGGGCACAGGGGCTTAGAGGAAGCTCCCGAGAGGTTCAAATCAGTGTGGACTTGCAGAAAGGGGGAGTAAGTAGTCCTGAAGTCTTCGTGAAGCTGTAGATTGTCCCATAATGTTGGACTATAGTCTCTTGGAGGGCCTTGTGGGTTTTTTAAGGACCCTCACTATCAATTTTAAGCATGGGGGCTCAAGAAAATGGCCTATGGTAAGTGTTCTAAGGGCTCAACAAGGGCCCCAAGAGCCAATTCGAATCCATGTTTTGATCGATCCTAGACATGGAGGTTGTGCAGGCCCCAAGTGAGGGTGGGGGTCTACATCAAATGGTATCAGAGCCAGAAATTTGCTCTGTGTAAGAGACTAAGATTTGTTTGATACCACCAAGTGGTGTCAGAGCCTGATTTTGTTTTTCAGGTAGCAAGGACGGAGAGGAGACATAGTACTGATGCTCTGTGGTGAATGTTTTATAAGTGTGAAACAATTAGTCTACATCCATGAGGGTTGTAGGAGGAAACCAAATTTGCTCTTAGTAGTAGAGTAGGAAAAGCAAAAAGCTAGGTGGGCTGAGACAAAAGAACCAATCGTGTTCTTAAAGGTGAACAGGAGAATGGCTACTGAAGGCCAGAAACAGGGTCAAAGAAAATACCACTAGAAGGTTAAAAATGCACAGATGGGCAAAGAGCTCGAGGATATGAGAGTAGAGCTTGACAGGATGATGCTGAAGATGCAACATGAGGCACATGTATGCTAGAGGTATGAATGGCCCATGAGGAAAAAGGCTAAATGGCCAGTCCGACAGTTGGTTGCCAAGAGGCAGCAACAGAAATTGAGGAAGTGGATGAGGCATGATGAAAACCTTAGTGCCACAGAGGAGATGGTTTGCATTTGCGAGCAAGAAGTTGGAGAAAACCTTACTGATGAGGAGGAGTGATCAAGCAAATATCTCGTAGAATGCTAGGAGGGAAGAAGTGGAAGTTCAAATTGCTAGGAGGGAAATGAGCAGAGATAATTGAGGGATCTCACAGGCTTCTAGGAGGGCAGGACAAAATTTTCAAGTTTCCAGGTGGGAAAAGAGGAAGTGAGACTACCTGAAAGTCTCAAGAATGTGAAGGTGAGTTCATATTAGCTAGGAAAATTGATAGAGGAGGAAAATCAAAGGAATATTTTGATCATTGGGGGAATAGAGATATTCTTTCCACATATCCCAATAGAGTCCAGTGCGTGTACTACACGTGAGGAAGTGATGCAGCAAGCATTCGAAGAAGAGTTTGTGGGAACAAATGTTTGTGAAGCTAACAATTTGTGTACTGTAAATGCAACAGAGGAGAGACAACCAGTAATGACTGTCATAAAAGAGGAGAATGAGCAGACATTAAAATCTTCCCAACAGATGAGAGAATAAGAAGAGCATTAAATCGAATTGATAAAAAAAAATTCGAGGGAAATGAATAGGAGATGACTGCAGAGTTAGAACTTGCAACGGAAGAGAGAGCAATAGACCACATAGATTTTGTTTATATGTGTGAAGAGTTAGACGCCCTGGAAAAGAGGGTAATACTACAGAGTTATCTTATCCAAAATTTCAAGTTGGAGAGTGGTGAAGAAAGAATGTGGCAGATCAGACTGCAGGGGGGAAGCCATCCTGTAAGCCAGATGGGCAAGGAGATTGAATAGATTAGGACGTTGATGTTGTAATCATCCCAGGAGACAGTCAACAACAGAAGGAGGTTGATCAGAGGAGGGACTATAGCATAAGAAAAACAACAGTAACAACAACATGGAAAAGGAGAATATGTACAACTCCACTTAAAGGTTTGGGATCCATAAGGACCTCAACAGTAGCAGCAGGGGAACCATGAGCAGGAGCTCATGTTTTTTTCTCAGCAGTGGAGTATGATGCAGGAACATCCTCATCATCATAAAATGAGGATGGGTGGAGGACAACTCAACACCCAGTGCACGCTTCAAGTCAATATCAAATTCCCAAAGGAGGGCGTGTTCCTTAAAATTTTCAAAATCCTTGTAATTAAGTCCCTTTTTAATGTTTGAAGGTTAACTCCTTTGGGATCAATCCAATGAGATTATTTTGTATTTATTTCCTGTACAATTGTACAGATTTCAATCTTATCTCTGATCTGTTTTCTAAATGCTCATTTATTGTGATAGGAGAGCAGTAGGTAGAAAGGAGGGAAGGCTCGAGAAGCCCCTCCATGTATATAATTCATTTTTCTTTCTCATTTGAAAGAGGGGGATTATAAGTTGTTGATGAGAGAGTAGAGAGAGCTCAAGAGAGGAGAAACCAAAGAGGGTGAATTTCGTTGAAACTTTAAAATTTATTTCCTATTTTTCAAGGATTGTTAATGAGGACCTATATAGACTTGTGAATAAGGAGGAGATTGGTGTGGTCCTACAATATTTTAGAGAAGACAAGATCCCAGGACCTGATGGATGGCCGATGAATTTATATTTCTAATTCTTTGAGTTCTTGGGTGATGACTTGTTGAGAGTGGTGGAGTAGGTAATAACTTATGGTAGAATGAACAATAGTTTAAATTCCACCTTCATTGCATTAATCCTGAAGAAGGATTGCCTAGATTCCTCTGATGGGTTTGAACTATTTCCTTGTGAAATTGTCTGTATATAATAATTGCAAAATTAATAGCAATTTGACTGAAGCCAATTCTATCTCATTACACTTCAATAGAAAAAAATGATTTTCTCCAAGGGAGACAAATTCATGAGGCTATTAGCACAACACAAGAGGGGTTACATTCTATACAATTATCTTGCATTCCAACAACAACAATTAATCTTGATCTCTCAAAGGCATATCAACAACAATTAATCTTGATCTCTCAAAGGCATATCGAAATATCTCTTGGATATATTTGGGGCTTTTTCTATTACATATTTGGTTCTTGTTGCATGTTGTAAATTGGATCATGTGTTGTGTCACAACATATACTTTTGAAGTATTGATCAATGGTGTCACTTCCAGGTTCTTCAAGCCTTCCAAGGGGATTAGAAAGGAATACCCTCTATTTGCTTATACTCTTCCTTTGGTGGCAAAAAGACCTGAGAAGATATGTATTGGAGGGTAGGAGGATGAGATCAATAAAAGGTATCCTAATAGTAAGGGAAGCTTTATCACATATGCTCTTCATGGATGATGTCCTGTTATTCCTTTTCAAGTCCTATAGAGAATTTTTATAGGTCTAGGAGATCCTTCGTTTATTCACTATGGATACACGGATGGAGGTTAATGGAGCAAAGTCTAACTTGTTTACTGTAGGATTGGATGAGGAGAATGTTACACCTACAAAGAGCTTTCCATGTACCAACACTTGAATTGAAATTGAGGGATCAAACCTTAGACAAAGCCCCATGTTATATACAACATCCCTTAGCTTCATAGATACCTAATTATTATTACATTTGTAGTAATATATTAGTAATTTAGTTAGAGCCTTTCATTGTACCATTTCATTATAATTGTAACCTTTGTCTCTATATATATATATATATATATATATATATATATATACCAAGGATACCTAGTCTTAGGATCATCTTATCTCATCTTGTACATTGATTGTAAAAGTAGGTTTCCCCCTCAAAGTGGATTTTTATTCATTGAATTTGTATTATTCTCAAGGCATTGGTTCATAACATGGAATTAAATATTTAGGTTTAAATATCAAACAAAATTGTTATGGGAATGCTGATTGGAAATGACTGGTTTCTAAAGTTGAGAAAAAGATTAAATTCTAGTGCAATTGATGGTTGTCATGTGGGGGTAGGCTGGTTCTAGTAAAATCAGTCCCAGAGGCCATACCTATTTATTTACATACTTTGGCTCACATTTTGATGCAGGAGCATCCTCATCATCATCAAATGAGGACGGGTGGAGGACAACTCAACACCCAACGTGCGCGCTTCATGTCAAGATCAAATTCCCAAAGGGCGAGTTCCTTAAAATTTTTGAAAGCCTTGTAATTAAAGCCCTTTTTAATGTTTGGAGGTTAACTCCATTGGGAAAAGTCCGATGAGACTGTTTTGTATTTATTTCTTGTCCAATTGTACAGATTTCGAGCTGATCTCTGATGTGTTTTGTAAATGCTCATTTATTGTGATAGGAGAGCAGTCAGTAGAAAGGAGGGAAGGCTGGAGAATCCCCTCCATGTATATAATGTATTTTTCTTTCTCATTTGAAAGAGGGAATTAGAAGCTATTGATGAGAGAGTAAAGAGAGCTCAAGAGAGGAGAAATGCGAAAGACTCTGTTGCGGTCTAATATTCTAAACATTGTACAGACATTCAAAGATTAATGAAAATAGAGGTTTTCCTGCATGAGAGGTTTCTGTGCATTTGTCTCTGTGAGTAATATTTGTTTCCAAATGTGTTTTCTGTGCGTTTATGATATGCTTTGGATGTGCATATATGTTTCCATTTGCAGGAGTAGATAAAATTCCCTATCTGTTTGTGTTCTGAGTGTTTCTGGTCTCTCAGGCTTGTGCAATGAGTGCATACCATAGTTAGAGAAAACTATGTGAAGCCAACGGAAGGAGTGTGTTTTGAGCTCTCTTTCGAGTTCAAAGAAGAGCGTGATAGGTGGACACTCTAATATTTGTGATAGAAGGGAGAAAACTTGTGCAAGGAGTGCATAGTTTAGAGTTGCTGAATACTCTGATATTTGTGCAAGGAGTGCATTGAGAAAGTTCCAGAAGGGCATAAGAGGTTGTTGTTGTTGAGCCATAACTATTCTTCGAGAAGATATAGATTGGGCCAAAGTGTTGGCATAGAGTATCTTGGAGGGCCCTGTGGGTGTTTTAAGGACCCTCGCTATTGGTTTTATGCATGGGAGCTCAAGAAAAAGGCCTGTGGTAAGTGTTCAAAGGGCCCAACAGGGGCCCCAAGAGCCAATTTGGCTCCATCTTTTGATCGATCCTACACTGGGAGGTCCTGCAGGCCCTAAGTGAGGGCGGGGGTTTGCATCAAATGGTATCAGAGCCAAAAAATTTCTTTGTTTAAGAGAAGGAGATTTTTCTGATACCACCAAGTGGTACCAGAGCCTGATTTTGTTTTTTAGGTAGGAAGGAAGGAGAGGAGACAAAGTACCGATTCTTTGTGGAGAACTATTTGCAAGTGTGCAACAATTAGTTGACAACTAGGAGGGTTGTAGGAGGAATACAAATGTGCTCTCAGTAGTAGAGGAGGAAAATAAGACAACCAGGTGGGCTGAGAGAGAAGAACCAATCACGTTCTTAAAGGTGAGGAGGAGAATGGCTACTAAATGCCATAAAAAGGGTCATAGAAAATATGACCAATAGGCGAACAACACACATATGGACAAAGAGATAGAGGAGATGAGAGTAGAGCTTGACAAGATGGCACTGAATATGCAGCAGGAGGCACATGTATGCTGGAGGTATGAATGGCCCATGAGGAAAAAGGATAATTGGCCAGTTCGACAGTTGGTTTCCAAGAGCCAACAACATATATTGAGGAAGTGTCTGAGGCATGATGAAAACCTCAGTTCCACATAGGAGATGGTTTGCATTTGCGATCCAGAAGTTGGAGAAAAACTCAGTGATGAGGAGGAGAGATCAAGAAGAGATATCATAGATTACTAGGAGGGAAGAAGTGGAAGTTCATATTTCCAGGAGGGAAATCAGAAGAGATCATTGAGGGATATCGCAGGCTGCCAGGAGGGAAGGACATAAGTTTAAAGTTTCCAAGTGGGAAAAGAGGAAGTGAGACTACCTGAAAGTCTCAGGAAATCAGAGTTGAGTTTAGATCAGCTAGGAACGTTGATAGAGGAGGAAGATCAGAGGCATATTCTGATAATTGGGGGACTTGAGATATTCTTGCCACATATCCCAACAGAGGCCAATGTGTGTATTGCATGTGAGGAGGTGATGCAACAAGCATATGAGGAAGAGGCCATGGGGAAAAATGTTTGTGAAGCTAAAATTTTGTGTACTACAAATGCAGCAGAGGAGAGACAACAAACAATGACTGTCATAAAAGAGGAGAATGAGGAGACATTAAAATCTACCCAACATATGAGAGAAGAATAAGAGAATTCGATCGAATTGATCAAAATTTTTTTTCAAGGGAAATGAACAGGAGATGATTGTAGAGTTAGAACTTGCAGCAGAAGAGAGAGCAACATACAACATAGATTTTGTTGATATGTGTGAAGAGTTAGATGCCTTGGAGAAGAGAGTAATAGTGCATAGTTAGTTTATCCAGTAGTTCAAGTTGGAGAGTGGTGAATAAGAAATGGAGTAGAGCAGACTGGAGGGGGGAAGCAAGCCTATAAGCCAACTGGACAAGGAGATTGAACAGATTAGGGGGTTGATGTTGGAATCAACCCATGAGACAGTAAAAAACAGAAAGAGGATGATCAGAGGAGGGCCTGCAACAATAGGACAACAACATGAACATCAACATGGAAAAGGAGAAAATGGACAACTCCACATACAGGTTTGGAATCCAGGAGGACCTCAACAACAACAACAGGGGATCCATGAGCAGGAGCTCATGTTTTTTTCTCAGCAGTGGAGTATGATGTAGGAGCATCCTCATCATCATCAAATGAGTACAGGTGGAGGAAAAATCAACACCCAACGTGTGCTTAAAGTCAACATCAAATTCCCAAAGGAGGGCATGTTCCTTAAAAATTCTGAAGGCCTTGTAATTAAGGCCCTTTTTAAAGTTTGAAGGTTAACTCCGTTGGGAACAATCCGATAAGACTGTTTTTTATTTATTTCTTGTCCAATTGTCCATATTTCGAGCTTATCTTTGATCTTTTTTGTAAATGCTCATTTATTCTGATAGGAGAGTAGTAGGTAGAAAGGAGGGAAGACTTGAGAAGCCCCTCCATGTATATAATGCATTTTTCTTGCTCATTTGAAATAGGGGAATTAAAATTTGTTGATGAGAGAGTAGAGAGAGCTCAAGAGAGGAGAAAGGGGAAAGACTTTGTTGCAGTATGAGCTTGTAAACATTGTACAAACATCCAAACATTAATGAAAAGAGCAGTTTTTCCTGCATCATAGGTTTATGTGCATTTTTTTGTGTGAGTAATATTTGTTTCCAAATGTGTTTTCTGTGTGTTTATGATATGATGTGGATGTGCATGTATGATTCCACTTGCAGGAGTAGATATAATTCCCTATATGTTTGTGTTCTGAGTGTTTATGGGCTCTTAGACTTGTGCAATGAGTGCATACCAGAGTTAGAGAACACTTTGTGAAGCCAACACAAGGAGCATGTTTTGAAATATCTTTCGAGTTCAGAGATGAGCGTGCCAGGTGGGCATACCAGAGCAACTCTTTAAGCTCAGAAGGGAGAAAACTTGTGCAAGGAGTGCACAATTTAGAGTTTCTAAATACTCTGACATTTGTGCAAGGAGTGCATTGAGAAGGTGTCAGAAGGGCACAAGAGGTTGTTGTTGCTGAGCCGTAGCAAAGAGAAATAGAGAAACTTTTAAGAACTCTCTATATAAATATTTTATTTGAATATTCCAAGAGAAAATTGCCTCAAATGTGTGTATTTATCTATCTCTGAGCCAATGGAATGAATGGGTTTGTTGTTGATGTATTTTACCTATTCGTATATTTATTTCATGTTTATATGAATGAGTCTTAAATATTTGTATAAGCTTCAATTATTTCTCTTCTAGAACCTTTGGTCGAGGATCACACAATGCCCACGCAAGGAGCGTGTAGACTGGGAGTACTCTGGATAAGACTTTGAAGCTCAGGAGAGATAGAGGAGATTTGCAGAGGTTACGCAAGGTGTGCACACATATACTCTTTCGAGTATATTGGTCTTTGTTGGAAGACCCTTGAATGGAGTGCAGAGGGCCGACACTCTCCAAAAGTGTCAAAATATTTCAAGGTGAAGGTTTTTAAGAATTCAAGTGGAGGAGTGGCACCAAGAGGGTGTTGAGGGTCGAATTCCTTTGAATCTTCAAGACCAGAAGAAATTGACTTTAAAAATCTCTAAGGGAAGGAGAATTATTGAAGGAAGGAGACGAACAAACAAGATTTGTTCGGGGGTTGGCAGGAGGTTCGACCACTGCCAGATCTGGAGTAAATGCACCATTTGAGAGTACTGGAATGAAAAAGAGTGTGGATGTGACAAAGTCTCAGAGCCCAAAGAAATCAGGACCATTCGTTACAGAGGACACGTGTTGGAGGATTATCCTTTTTGAAATCCCGATAGTTCAGGGCAACATAGAGGTAAAGTGTTCAGGTCCCCCATAGTCATAGGGACCCGAAGAAATCCGCAACATCCATCTGTTGGGATGGGTGTCGTTGGATCTAGGATTTCTAAGGAACTGAGGCATGAAGCGTGAAAGCTAGTTGAAGCTCCGAACAACAGAGCTCATCATGGCCATTTGATTAAGTGGACAGGTGTCACTAGATCCAGAGCTCCGGGGGTCAAGCACTCCAGAGAGAAGTGTATTGCATGGAGTCCAGGATCCTGAAGGACCGGAGGCATGAACCCCATCCCAACCATCGAATTGTGTAGACACATGGCATTGGATCATCACTTCGTTGGTTCATTGTTCGTGAGGAACAACGTTTGGAGTAGCAAGGACTCCCAGAGACCGGAGTCTCGGAGTCCATCGAGACTGCCAATCGTATAGAGAGGTGCCAACCAGTTAGTGGGTTCAAAGGATAAAGGGCTTGGAAGAATTGAGGAGAAGGAAGCGCCAAGGCTCCCAAAGGCCCAAAGGCCGAGGAAAGGCTCGAACGTCGATCTGTGAGAGGACACGTGGAGAGCAGATATTCTTTCTGCTCATTCAAAATTTAGGAGGTTGTAAAGTTTGGCATGGGGAAAATTCCAAGAGCCCCAAATCCCAAAATAGGATCTGGGTTGTCCATCTGTACCCACTTGTGAGCCATCGATCTGCCACAATGTTCGTTTGATGATCCACTGCTCCAGAGGAACTGGCGTTAGATGCATGCAGGACTCCCGAAGCCCGAAATTGCAAAGTGTAAAGTGGATCGTCGATCATACGGGTGACAGAGGACCATTGGATCTAGCCTTTAGAGTTAGACTCTCTGGGAAGACTGGGTGTTGGTGCAGGTAAGATTTGTCGAAGCCTAGACTGCCAAAATACTTTTTTCAACCGTTGATTGGAACGGAACTTGTGGATCATTGATCCCATAGGGGATTCAACACTCCATGAAACTGCAGTCCGACAGCTCTTGAGCATTATATGTTGGAGCAGGTGATTCTCCTGAAGCGCGGAGCCTTGAAGTCAACTGTGAGTCATAGATCTCGCAGAGGTTGCGAGTCGTCGATCCCCGCAGGGGTTCGAGACTGCTCTAGTTCGCGAGTCCAGAGGAATTGGGGTGTGTTGTTGTTGTGAGCTCTCAGAGCCTGAAGCTTCAGAGGGACTGAATAGGCGTCTTTCGTGTTGGCACCTATTTTCATCCCTCGGTCATAGATAGTTTCCACCGGGGAAAAAAGGGCTAGTACTCAGATTTGAGATTTAGGGGCATGGGGGGTTAGAGGAATCAATGAATAGGTTTGGATCGTTGCAGGCTTGTGACAAGGGGTAGTAAACAGTCTTGAATTCTCCGGGAAGTTGTAGATTGGCCCACAGTGTTGGCCCAAAGTCTTTTGGAGGGCCATGTGGGTGTTTTAAGGAACCTCACTATTAGTTTTAAGGGGGGATCAAGAAAAATGCATGTGGTAAGTGTTCTAAGGGATCAACAGGGGCCCCGAGAGCCAATCTGGCTCCATGTTTTAATCTATCCTAGATAGGGAGGTTGCACAGGCCCTAGGTGAGGGTGGGGGTCTACATCACATTCCAAAAGGTACATTGGAAAAAAACCATAAGTTCTACTATAACTTCCTATGACATGGTTGCAATGAGTTTAAAGGGTTACATTGGGTGAGGTGGCAGAAATTGGTTGGTCCTAAGGTGCTGGGGGGTGGGGCCTTAAAAGAATATGCACATGTTTGGTCTCTCCTTGGAAGAAAAATCCTTATGGCCAGTCCTCACAAAGGATAGCCTTTGGAGTAGGATCTTGATCCAGAAGTATATAGCTCCAAACTCGCTAGTTGATTGGATAAGAAAATAACACAATTCTATTGAGAATGTATCCAACCAATGTAATGATTTGACTGTCATTTACCATTATAGGATCTCATCTGGCTTGGGGGTGGGTGATGGGACTCAAGTGAGGATTGGAGTAGATTCTATTATGGGTTGTAATTGGGATATTATTCTTCACGAGTACTTGGTTCTTCATCTAAGAGAAACTAGGATAGAACCCCTCAATTTAATTAATAAACCTATGGAAACAACCTTGTGGAGACAAGGCTGGTTGAAATCGGAGGAGCTAGAGTTGAATGGTGAATTTGTGAGGTATTGGGATAACTTTTTCTCAAAACTTCATAGGGATCACATTAGATTATCTGAGAATACTAATGAATTTATATGGAACTATAATAAGGTTGGATGTTTCTATTTGGTGAACCTGGGGTATTAGGATTTGTTTTTAATTGGTGAGGTGGTAGTTTGTTGGTGGTGGAAATATCCGTGGAAGGTAAATGCTTCAACCAAATCTAAATTGCTCATGTGGCTTACACTCTCTGATAGAGTTTTCACTTGGGATCATTTGCAAAGAAGGGGTACGGTGGTCCCTAGAAGGTTCCCTTTATGTAAGATCTAGGAGGAAACAAACTCTCATCTTTTTCTAAATTGTTATTTCTCTATTCATGTTTCGAAAGATATTTAAGGATCTCTTGGTTTTATCTCATTGTGAGATGGACTTAATGTTGATGCTTGTTTTCTCTCTCGGTTCTCACAAAAAGAATTGGAGGTACTTCGAGCAGTTCCTTATCTAGTCCTATGGGGTATATGGCTTGTAAGGAATGCATGTCTATTTGAAGACTTGCAACTTACCTCTTTCAAAGTCTTGGCCTAGGTGATGGGGTTGTTACCTTACTATAAGGATGATCCTAAATAATCTATTTCTAGAAGATTAAGTGGAAAAATCCCGTCCTTGGGGACATTTTGATGGAGCTTGTCAGGGTGAAAATAGGATTGTTGGACTTGGTTTCACTTACTATCTTTCCGATACACACTTTTTTCATTTCAAAGCTAAGATGGACAGAGGGTCTAACAACTTGTGATATCTAATGACACTTTTAATTACTAAAATTTTCCTTGGATAGGGGCATGAGTACTCTACAGGTATTTGGTGATCCTATGCTAGTTATAAAGTGGATG
>SNQJ01S0104245.1:29556-59884 GCA_010110895.2 Picea sitchensis | reverse complement strand
TAGACATATTTAGTATAAATAAGGGGCGAGGGTATGTGAACCCTAGCTTGGAGATTATTGTAACAGAGCTTTGCTCGACTGGAGGTTGCCCCCTCGAAGAGGCCTGTGAACATTGCTTTCTGAATCAAAGTGCTTTTCTATTGTTATTTCGTATATCATTTATGTGTATTGTGAAGATTATGATGGATATTTTACTGTTATTCTACCATTTCTAGCGTTTTATTTATGTTCTGCATATTTTATATATATGGTATCTTGAACTGTCCTAATCACACTCAGATTGTGTTAAACCTGTGCCATTTCTTGGTTTGTTTGTACCCTTGCTTGGTAAAATTTTCCCTTTGTTCCAATTGCACTCAGACCATGCCTAATTCATGTCTTTGTGTGGCTCAATTTCGCCCTTGCTTGGTGAATTCAAACCCTATCACAATGCCCAAGCGATACGAACCCTCCTCCTATGCAAACTTGTTTTCCATTCCAGAATTTTCACAGTGTAGGGAAGTGTTCTTGCATGTTGGTTGGGGTCCATTTCTGTTGAGTTTGCAAGGCCATGATGACGGTCTTTCTATGCAATTTGCAATTAGTTTTGATGGCAGAATAGCACATGTAGGGTCTCTCAATTTTGCAGTCACGGAAGAGTCAATTGCTGTTGCAACAAAACTTCCAAGAATGGGAGATAGGTGGTTCAAGAATCATCAATTTCCGCACTCAAGTTACAACAGGGTGTTTAAGCCCGAATTCGAGAGCATTTCAGGAGCGAAAGGGTATGCTAAGGAGTGGAAAAATCTAGAATTGGTCAATTCCCTTATTGTCATCACACAATTAATTGCATGTGAAGGTAGATACTCCACCTTCAAAGCTTGTCACTTTAGATTGTTGGCTCATTTTATGTTCAATAAACCTTTAAACTTCCCTTTTTATTTTCTCAAAAGCTTGGAGAAAATGTCCTCTCAAGTGAGGAAAAATGTGACCAACCCCCAAAATAGTCTCTTCCACCATGGTTTGATCAAACTACACATTCTTACCGAACTAGAGAAGTAGGGGCAAAGTTGGGATGCCTTTATCTACCAATTTGCAAATCCTCACTTGACAATTAAGACCGGAAAAAAGCCACTTAGTCTAAAAACTATCTCTCCATCCAAGCCTCACTCTCCAAAAAATCCAAACTCCTTTGCACAAACTCCCTCTTTGTCGGAACAATACCAAAATCTTGTTGATATTCCTACTTATTCATCAGGGAAAAAGATCAAGAACAAAGACCAAAAGAAGCCTATTGTTGGCCCCCCAATGCCTTCATTTTTTCTTGATCCTACACCTAAGAAGCCCCACTAAGTAATGCAACAAGAATTTCCCATCATTCCCACAAACAAGAGAGGAGCCAACCGATTTGGTAAGGGACCCTTTTGGAAGAGTACCTGGAACATAAGAACCAAGCCTTATGCAAAGCCTCCACCTGCTTCAGATCCTATCCAAGTATCCTCCGACCTTGAAAGCCCTCATAAGAAACCTAGAGAAGTCTCTACGGATGGATTAGAGCCACTAAGGAAAACAAAATTAGAACCTACCTCACCTTTCCAATCTCCCATCACACCTACTTCACCCATGAGCACTCTTGATCCTAAATTTGATAAATTGACCACATCTATCAAAGGACCTAAGCCTTCCTTGGAGATCACTGATTCTACCCCTACGATAGAGGAGCTACAAACGGAAAACCATCATCTTCTCCAACAATTAGAAGAGAGGAAGACAATGGATGCACACCTTCATCATGATAATGCAGTCCTTCATGCAAAATTTAACTCCCTTAAACGATTGGTCGAATGGATGACCTAATCTAACTGTAGCTTAAGAGCAAAATTAAAGCAACATAAGAGGCACAAGGCTAAGCCTACACAGCAAGAAGGAGAGGCTTCTAAAGCTGACCCTCCTCAACAAGCCTAGTTCCGAGGGATGACTTCTTTTTGTTTGCAGTGGGACCTGCAAAATCGTCGGTGTGGGGGTATGTTTGGCCCGAGATATGATCATATTCATGACGCTATTATACACTTTTTTCCATATGTATATATGCATTTTTTATCTTTCAAAGGAGCTTTTTGAAGAATTTTATGGTAAAATGATACAAATGGCATGCGGTACATATAATTCGTGTTTTGTGATTCAATCAAGTTTAATTTATCATATTTTATGGTTTCCAAGAGTTAATTCATGTTTTTCTGTTGTTACAGGGAAACATTCACCATGTTTCTTGTCCGACACTTGTTCCGGCACTTGATCCAGCACTTGTTCCAACACTTGATCCAACACTTGTTCCGATACTTGATCCGACACTCGTTCCGACACCTAGTATTGCACAAAAACACAAGACAAGTTGGCGGTTATGCTATTGGCGTCCAGTGGTGGACAAATCGAGCACATGGGTTTTGTTTGTCATCGCCCCCTCCAGCTACTAAGCTCAAGACAACTCAATTTTAGTTGTCCAAACAGGGCGATCATTGGGTTCCTCCGTTTTGTTAGTTATGGATGCATTTAATGTAATTTGCCGAATTTAGAGGTGGTTCGACCCTCCTGTGGTCGACCACCTGGGTTGTAAGCTTATAAATACCAATAGGATTCTCATTATATTGTTAATCAAGTAGCATAAGCATTAGAATTACCATAAAAAATATTTTCCTCAGTTTGAGTTTTTACCTTGACAGAATTATGCCAAAACTACACTTTTTGAATTTGTATGGTGAATTCGGCCTGCTAAGCTCGTGGTATACTTTTAGAGAGTGACCACAACTTGCTGGGGGGCCCACCAACAATATGGTAACTCTCTTCATGTTTATTTATGTATTTCTCAATTTAATTTCTCTCTTTTCATTTTCTGTACATTCATGTTTTTATTATGCTAACTAGTTTGTTGTAGCTTAATTGTTTTAATTGTTTTGCAGGTTAGATGTTGATACAGATTAACATGTGTTGATTTTATAGATTAGAAAAGGCTTGCAAGTCTCTAAGTCTAATTACTAATTCCATGTGCAATTAAAAAGTCTGTCTCTCACTATACTAACCCCGCATGCAGCTAGATGTTAGATTGTGCTTTCTTTTATATTTTTACAGTCAAACTTAGAACAGATTTTTAATTAGAATAGAGCATAGTTTTAATCTGAGTTTCTTCTGACAAAGATTGATGGATGGATAGATTTTCTTCTAGTTTTTGAATCATAGCTTGCTTACTTCAGTTTTAGATAGATTTCACTTGCTTAGTTATTGGTTAAATGTAATTGTCAATTCACTTTTTAATATCATGTTTTTAATTTCTGTTTTCAATCATTTTCTTATCATACCTTGAATGATTAAACTAGACATAGTATAGTTTCCTTTCATAGATTAAGATGAAATTGAATTTGTTAATTAGATAATGATGATGTCATCATGATGTTGATGGTTTATGCATGAATATGTAGGGTATTTAACATTAATTTTATCATGGCTAAGTTTTCATTGGACTGTTTACTTCACACCTTTCATTTTTCCATTGAAAGTAGTATTGAGCTTTAGAACTGTCCTTTGTTGTCAAGTGTCATCGAGATATCATCCGTCACCACCGAAGGCATTCACACAACCACCAGCATTACATTTGAGTGTTTCATAGATTAAAGATAGTTTCTTGCTTTTGTAGATTAGAAGAGATAGTTTCTTGTTTTGATAAGTTTAGTTGATAGTCTTTCTTGCTTTCAATAGAATAAATTTCCTTTCATGCATTGGATCGAGCATTTAAATTTCCTTTCACACAAGAGAAATAGTTTTGCATTGGGCATTTAGTTCACTTGCCTCTTAGGCTAGGTAGTTGTTCAATGAGAAGTCTTTTCTTACTTGTCTTTTGCTTTATGCTTTTGCTTGCTTGTCTATTTTCTTTAATAGGTTAGTTAGGTTCTTTGCTTGCTTGTCTATTTGCTTTAATAGGTTAGTTAGGTGTTTTTGCTTGCTTGTCTATTTGCTTTAATAGGTTAGATAGGTTCTTTTGCTTACTTATTTATTTGCTTTCATAGGGTAGTTTCTCATTGAATGTAGGTTGGCAAGTTAAAGGTAGTTTACTTTCATCATTTGCTTAGTATGCTTAGTAGTTTACCTTTGCTTACTGTCATGAACTAGTTTGCTTTACATAGAGTTTTCATTCTCTTTCTTAGGAACTATCCATTAGTCCTTGACCCAAAAGTACTTAGTTTACTTGGTTTCAGTTTGCTTAGTAGGATTTTTTCATTACATAGGTTTGCTTGAGTAGATTATCCCTAGATAGCTGCTTTCCTTAGTTATTCTACACTCCTACCAACCTTCTACCTTTGGCATATATTTTGCTACAACTCTAAGTTTACTTACCCCGGGTTGACAATTTAATTGAGGGTAGTTTAGTGTCTTTTTTAGTACATATAAATCACCTAACAACAATATCTATACTTATGGTCTCCTTTACAACCCCAACATTGAATAGATGTTCGTCTTGGCCTTTTCCCACCTACCTCAACCATTCTGTGATCTCTAAAAGATGGTTGTCCTTGAAAACTATTTCTGAAAAATGGTGGCTTGTTCCCCTTCTTCCTCTTTTCCCTCTTAAACTTCTTCTTGTCCTACCAAGCCTTCTGGAAAATAGGATTTCCTTTTTTCTGATCATATAAGACTTGGATCTTCTTATGGTTTCCTCCAAATTTTTAGGATCATCATATTGAATTTTATCATGGATGAAATATGGCATCCCACTGAAATATCTCTAGATCTTAAATGTCTTATCTTTGATGAAGGAGACATACTTCAACAGTTCTAAAAATATCCTTTCATACTCATTAATGGTCATGTTGCCCAGTTTGATTTCAAGGAACTCTTTCATATTTTTGTCATAATACCTCTTGGTTAAGTATTTCTTCTCAAAATTCTTCTTGAATTGCTTCCATATAAAATTCTTCTCTCTGATGTGCTTCACTTGCACAAGATGATCCCACCACATGGATGCATTTCCTTTAAGTTGGTAGATAGAAATTCTTTCTTCTGCATGAGAAGAATAATTATGCAATTGGAACTATTTTCTCATGCCCAACAACCATGTCTCAGCATATTCATCCTTCTTGTCCTCTCCATAAAAGGTAGGAGGTTTGTTCTTGTTCATTTCTCCTTTAAATTCATCCACTTTAGACCTCGTATGCTCCTTCATTGGGGATGGACTTGAGCTTCTATGAGCCCTCCTTTTGGATTGTCTTTGAGAGTGATGGTAATGTCTGCTATCACTCCTGAATATTCCTCTTTCCTCAAGGATCCTGTGGCTTCCTGATTTGTTGGATCCACTCTCCTTAGCCAATTTATTTTAAATTATGTCTGGGCTCTTCATTAACTTCACATTGAAGTCTTCATGCTTCTCTTTGGCTTTCCTAAGAATTTCATTATCATATTTATGACTCTGGACATCTTTCTGCAAATTTCTAATGGTCTCTACCATATTCATGTTATCATCCTTTCCTTCTCCATGTCCATTGGAGTTTGTTCCTTCCATACCGAAATGGACATTCATTCCTCTGATATCATCTTCCCGACTGTAAGCGCCCTATGTATCATCCATATCACTGCACTCTGTGCTGATTTGATTTGATCAAACTGATGTTAATTCTACAAAATGTGCATCCAATAGAACCTTGTCAAGCTAACTGATTCAACAATTTTATAAAAAAAAACATGAACCATTTTGGTTCAATAATATACCAAACTTCTTTCTGCTAATTTCCTGAGTAGTTTTCTAATCAGTTCCCTTTTCTGGGTGAAAGATATGTTCTGTTGTCCCAGTCCTTTCCAATGAATGCTTCCTTGCTCAATTCTGAGCTTTGAGAAGAAAGCTATTGATGCAGGACCTCCTTTCCTAAAACCTTTTTATTCATTCTTTTATTGTAATTGCATTGTAAACCCCAAATCAGGGTGCCAGGGATCGTCTTAGTTCTCATATTTGATCACTAATAGGATTGGATATCTGCATAACCATAATTTTAATATAGAGGTGTTGAACCTCCTATCAAGGATCGATGATCATGCTTGAACCATCATGGATATATATGACAAGGGATGATTGCAGAGTCCCAACTAGCATGACGTTTATCTCCTTCCCCGAGTACCGCAATAGAGGCTGCTCACCTATAGTGGGATCGATGCCAACCGTTGATATTTCTGAATCTACAAATTGACGGTCTAGAAGGATTGCAGAGGTTAAACTCGTACGGATTTTAGTTATGCTCTCGATCTCCACAAATTGTCTCCCACATAGATCTTACTTGTGCTAATTCGATGGTCGAGACTTAATCGGATGTTGATCCGATGGTCCCCCTCTGCAACTCCCAGATATGACGGCTATTGTGGCTTTTTGTTGAATTCATCCTTTGACGGTCATGATATATTCTTTCCTTAGATCTATGGCTCTTGTATCTTATTTCACCATGGATGCACGAGCTACCTTAACCTTAATGGCTATCCGAAAATTGTCTTTCTTTATATCTTTAGCTGCAGGTATGTACAGTTCGGGACCCCACAAAATCCTTCTCTAAGCCCCATTTTGTTTTGAATTTTTTTTCTAGGCACTGACCCTTTTCTTTTTCCCCCAATCTCATGTGACCACAGGCTATGAACAAGCATTAGGATTATATGTGCTTATCTTGTGCTTCGGGACTTCAGGGCTCCGAAACTTCATAGGTTCTCTCAACTCCAAACTTCTAATTCCCCGGAGCGTCGAATTAGAGAAATCGTGAAGAATGGTGGATCGACATTCCTCATTCTCTATTTATATATAGGGACAAAAAGAGCTCTTAGACTCTGGGATTCAGGAGTTTTGAGGATCCATTTTACACTGCCTCCCGAATTGTTGAATTGGCGAACTCACAAACTCAAATCAATGACTCACTCCTTCCCATTAACCAACAACCATGATCAAATCTAAGACTTCAGGCTTTGGATCCTTCCAAAGAACCTCTCCACAAATATCCCAATCAATGGTCAAGATTAACTCTAACCTTCAGGAGTTCGTGACCCAAAGAAACATGCAACTTAATTCCTCCAGAGTACCAAGTCTCTAGACCTTGGGATATGGTGCCATGTGTCCACTGTAATCAATGACTAAGATGGACTCTAGCCTTCAGGAGTCCTCAAATCCAACTGCTTATGCCTTGAATCCCATGGAGATCCAATTCTTTGGACTATAGGATCTACTGCAACATGTCCTCTCCTGATCAACGGTGAGGATTTACTCCTCTCTTCAGAGCTTTACGAGTTTCACCTTCATCACACTTCATTCCTTCCAAACGTTGAATTGGCGAATACGACCATCTTTTTTTCTTGGCTATCAAACAATTAATGTAGTGACACATGGCCCCACTGAAAGGAGATACGTTTCAGGTTCCAATTGGTACCAAGGGCCTGTAATGGTACAAACAAAAGTGACTTGTTTCCTCAAACATGAACGGTCCAGATTAACTCCGAAGTTCGACACTTCGGGACTTCAGGAGGAAGTCCATTCTACACACACTTCAACCAATTTACCTGAACTACGAACCATCGAACTACTAGGGGAAAATACATGACTCTCCTCCTCCTGGATGATCTATGGTTGAAAATCACTACGGGACTTCAGAACTTCAAGCTTCAACCCCTTTTCTCAACAAAATGTAAACTTCACCGAAGTCATGAAATCCGAAAGACTTGGAGGTTAATTGCCGTGCATATTTTCCATATCTGATGGCTGGGAAGGGTCTTCCTCCCCCCGCACAGGTCTTATGAATCAAATTCAATATCGTGGTTATCAACCACAATTGTTGTGATAACTACTCTTCCACCCCTCCTGAGCTTTCCACTACCACCCAAGAGCTCTCTCAATGCCCCTCTGGCACTCTATAACTTCAAATTATTATACATGACCCATCCAGGTTCAGTGTTGGAACCATGGAATCTGATACCAATTTGTAACACCCCCATCCACCCAGGTCGGGCCATGGTACCTCCTAGAACCACTTTCTTTCATTTGTGAAAAATATTAGACTTAATAAATTAAAAACAACATCTACTTTCTGTTAACATACATTTATAATGAAAATTTAAACAGACATAAACAAATTTATACAACATAGATCCTTGCGGAATTAACAGTGAAACATACATGCAACAAACACATGCAATTCTTATAAATAACACAACATGGGACATTAACACAATTGATACTTATCTTTTAATTGATGTCCACCAATTGCGTGTAAACCTTCCACGAACCTCCCAACCTTATACCATGTTTTGCATCACTCTTAGTAGTGGTTCACCCCCGAGATGGGACTAAACTCCACTAGGGAAAGGGATTCCTAGGCTAGGACGAGACTAAGGGAAGTCACATAGTACATCAGGAAGGATTCCCTCCCAGGAGCCAACTTACACCCACAACTCACAACCTCTCATTCCCCACATGTCTGTCCCACCTCGAGATGTATACACCTTCACTATTAAATAGTCCATTGGTTGCTCCACTTCCCTTCCAGGGATTCAACAACAGGCCGAACATGAATTCTCAGATCTTTGTAGTTGTTTCTGGGATCCTTCCAGGAGAATTCACTTCACGAGCAACCTCTCTCACCTAGAAAGAGTTGCTCGTAGACATGACAACCTGCTTATTCAATCCACGGGCCTAGAAATCTGCCTCTTCAAACCCACAGGCCTGAAAACTTACTTCTTTTGTCCATCTCCTAAGTCAAATGGGTAAGGGATATGGCAGCAACATAACTTAGGTATGGCATAGATGATGGAAAAAACAACCAACCATTAAGGTAGGGTACGGGTTCAATAAAGTATAGGTTCATTCAAGTTACAAAGGTCGACGATGGAGGGGTTCAACGATGGAGAGAATGGTTGAGTGTGTGAATGCATGAGTGCATGGGAAGCCTGGTAAGAATGGTTGATCAAACCCCCACAACAGACTGATTTCCCACATAAAACGACATGTCCCAAATCAGACACCTATCCTCATGAAGATGCATGAGCTCCACTTCTCATTCGTTCCCCTTCCCACAAGAACTTATGATAACATGAGTTATTTCCCAAACCTTAGTCTTTTAGGAAAATTTATTATAAAATTCCCTTCGGGATAATCCCTCAAGCTTAGCCCTTTTTCCTAGCCTCATAGCTCCTTCCCCTACCTAGTGGAACTTAGTCACCCATTACTCTTTCTTCATGGTCGATCTACACACAATGATGTATTTTATATTAATAATATGAATAATTACATATACAAAAATAGGCTCACTATCCTAAACATCACATAAGCCTCATATCTTATAATCACTTGTCTCACCAGCCTACAAAACATGTTTACAATTCAACAGGGGCTCGGCCTTGGGGTATTACACGCTGGCTCTTCATCACCCATGTGATCATAACCTGTGACCGGGGGTTGGAAATAAGTCCTCCAGACTTCGGACTTCGAGCTATTCTCCCTTTATAATCTTCCAACTCTCCCGAAGTTTGACCTATTGAAGTGGTCATAAAGTAATGTTGACCACTTATTGTCGGTTGACAACTCCCCCTTACGCTATCCTTCCAGTCACTTAATATAGCAAATATGACTTAATCAAGCGTTGAGATGGATGGTCTTTATTTATTTTTGGGATTTGCACTATGGGACTTCGAGATATTACAACTCTAAAGTCATTCAACTCCCCTGAAGTTATACCTGTTGATGTGCTTATGTCGTCCTTCCACTGCATGATCTAATAGTTGATAAAAGTCTTGAAGGGATGTTTAATCGATGGTCTGCCTGGTTTCATTACTCCGAGACTCCAGGATATTTTGGTTTACCTTGTCCTTCCTCTATACTCAATCAGAAGCTCGAGAATTCACTCAAAGTTCCTCCTTGATCCAACAGTTGGCGGGATTTTGGGGCTTCGACACCTCGGGACTCTGGGAATTTTTGGATTACCCTATCCTTCCACTATACCCAATCAGATGGTTGATAATTCACTTGAAGTTCCTCCTTGATCCCAACGATTGGCAAGATTTCATGACTTTGCAATTTCACATCTCTGCCTTGTCTCCAATAATCATCGAAGTGGTGAAGTTATGGAGTCACGAATATTTCTATCTCCTAATTGGCTTCAATCAATGACTGACGATCAGGTCAATCTGATGGTTGGGACTCAATATCTCCCAGCCTTTAGCTTCACCTCTATCTGACGGTCCTTGTTATACCCAAAATTTCTCAACTAGATCTGACGACTCTTGCTTATACCCAAAATTTCTCAACTAGATCTGACAACTATTACTTACCTGGCTTCCTATATAATGATCTAGAACTCCTTGATTCAATGATTGTGATTTCTCCAAAAATTCAAAAGGGAATGATCACACTTCCACGATCCTTTACAAAGGATCTTTGTCTGCACAACGCTCTGGCTTCTGTGTGATCTTTGCAACACTATCTCTCTTGAGCTTTTAGGATTGCAAGCTATGTCTTCTATGCAACTGAATAAGCTACCTCTCCTGAGATTTTTCTTCAACCTTTCCAAAGGTCTTAATGTTGTGCACTCTAATTTCATGCAACCTAAAACACTATCTCTCATGAGCTTTAGGATCTCAAAGATATATTCTTTTTTAATGACAATACCATATTGATCTTCTTGAAATCAATTCCAACACCATAATACCATGTCCAACATTGATCATATTGGCCTTATTTGACATCAATTCCAACACCATAACACCATGTCCAACATTCTCCCCCTTTGGCAATGATGGAAACAAAGTAAAACCCATTTTCAATATTAATTAGATCTTACTGGTCATTCTCCCCCTTTGACAACAATGACAAAAGGAATGTTTCCTTTCTCCCCCTAGGGTGAAACTCCCCTTGAGGTGATTCTCCCCTTGTCCATGTGCTCCCTTTATGATGAAGCTTGTGCAATTTAAAAGGATAAGGAAACGTCTCTCATTCTGATAAACTAATCCAATAAATTTTTCTTCCAAAAAAAACATTTTCACTTAAACCTGTGTGACTCCCCCACAGTCCTTTGACTATGCATAAATGAACTTCAACTTATATCCCTTAGAAACAAGATTGAATTTTCATATTCTACTATACTATTGCCTCAAATAATCGAGACATGCTTTAGTTTTCCATGAGTCTTAATCCATAATATTTTCTATCCGGGATGATTTCAATGATGCAGTAGACATCCTTTAATTATGTTTTCCCATATCTTCCTTTAAGAGTGTGCCAATATTTTACAAATATTGCTCAAGAATTATCTTCATTTGTTTCCAGACTGCTCCTAATTTTCCATGATAGTAGTCAACTATTCCCTCATTTATAACTCAAGAGCCTTTTCATTTTTGTTGTCTCAAATATTGATATGGTTCAGTTCCCATACCATCATATCTAACTTCTTCACATTCGTATATTACCCATGCTCATATTTCTGCTCAAAATAGAAGTAGATATGATATTAATGTTGTTGTCATGTAACTCCTCAAACCATGATCTTTGTTGAATAACCTTTTGTTGTTGGTTGTAAGAGTCCTCTTCATAAGATTCTAATTATTTTGGGAATGCCTCATTGGTTCTGTATCAGACCACATTTTATTAAAATCTGTAACACTTTGCAATGTTGTGTACTCTAAAGCATATTGCACACTCCTTTCCCTTTCCTTTGTCTTGTTGACTATATGTTTTAAATATACAAACAATGATGGAATTTTGATTTTCTTTGCCACATTTATGATTCCCCTCGGTCTGGGGAAATCAAGAGTAACATTCTTTTTTTTTTCAATAATCATGAGGTCATTTCCAGGGACACCGTTAATTCTTACCTGAATCCTCCTTTCTTTCTTCTGTTCGTTTTTTTCGTTGAGGGGGAATTTAGTAGATTATCAAAATAGTATCGGAAAAATTCCAAGATAATCAACGCTCAATTATTATGGTTGGTATGCTATTGAACATTCACCATCATCATCATCGTTTTGTGTAACATAAACTTCTTCATTCTTTTCTTTAGAATCTTCATTTTGCATTTTCTTTTCATTGGATAATGAACTATTGATTTGTAGGACATCATCAAGAACTGCATTTGTGTCATATTATATTTTAGGAATTCTTCTTTCTTGAGCTTGATCCACTTTATATGCAAAATTATGATTTTCACATTCCTGATTAGAAACTTCACCCATCATTCTTCCATTCTCAACTTCGTCAATGTCAAGTGAAATATTTTCTTCATCTTCCTTGTTTTGTACTTTAGATTTTCTTCTCCATATTTTCTTATCCTTATAATTGAGGATATTTGTCTTTGTGGAGAACCTGCATTTATTGGTTATATGATCATAATTGTTTCATATTTGGCATTCAACATTGAAGCTTTCTAAAGGAGAGAAAGAGTTATAGTTTATTTTCTCTGTATTGTTCTTATTGTTCTTATACCTTTTGACATTTCTAGTATTGTATCTTCCATAATCCTTACAGTGCATTTCCTTACGTCCAAAATTATTGCAAGAGAAACAATAGCCAATGAAGAGATTTTGATGCCTCTTTGGAGGAGTTTTTCTTGTAATTGTGTTCCATCTGTATTCATTATTTTCTGAGGGGAGAATATATTTCTTCTATTTTAAATCAGTTCTTATCTTGCTTTCTTGTTTTTTGAAGGAGTTTTGAAGAACTACTGCATAAATTTTTGGAGTTTTGTTAATTTCCTGATAAGTAAAGTTATATCCTTTGTTAAAATTCTTTTGGTCATAGCCTAACCCTTGTTGGAAACACTGACCACACTGAGATGGGGGTTGAATCAGTGTAGGGATATTTTCCCCTTCCCTTCACAAAACTCCTTATTTATCAATCACCATTTACTCATCACTTATTACTGTCATTTATAACCAGTTGTATTTGAACATATATCAACAACAAATATCAACCACATATATCATCAATAATCCATCACCACAAAGAACACAAAGAAAAAAATATGTATGTACAATTTTATTTTTATTATGGACTACAATCCTAGGGTTTATCAACAACAACTGAATAGAGTATCAACTCCATAGGAGCACCAACTCTGCAATGCAAGACTCATCTTACAAAAATCAGAACTAACTGAGAATATGATTCAATCCTCAATAGATACCAATATTTCAACAGGTACATGAACTTTCAGTAGTGCAGAACGCGTATGTACGCACCCTACCAATAGTGTAGCCCACATATGTACGTGGTCTGGCTCACAAAAACCTATGTGTGCCTCCTTAAGAACTAGGGTTTTCTCTCTCCATGAAAACTCAGATCCTTTGCAACCTCTGTCACATCCACTTCTTCCTTTCACTATCCAATCTGAATCATAACCAATCACAACACATCTATGCTGTCCAACATCTTACTTATGCTCCTCAACCATACAATATGAATGTTACTTAATCTTGTATAAGTAACCAGTATACTATGGCAACCATATCAGTAATGAAACATAAGCGTGTTTCTCACTCAGTCAATAAACCACATAAACCATATCACAACATCCATACCAATATTTCCTTCAACATCGCCATACCATAAGTAAGATTATCCATCAAAGCAATCATGTAACCATACAAGAAATTCCATGGAAAACCTGAGCCCATAGAATGCAGATCTGGAACTTGCTTTAGACTTCAGGAACATGGAACCAAATCATACTCAACTCTCCATGAATCTCTCCAACTATACACACTTTGACATCCTTCATCCCACGTGTGTACACGCTTTGGCTCAGTGAAACTCGCGTATGTACGCGCTCTGGCCCACTTTTGTTCGCATATTCCTTCAGAAACTAGGGTTTCTGAACTTTCAAAACTTTCGCCTTAAAGATATTAGAATTATGGAAACTTTGATGCATCCATGAGATCATGCAATGAATCTCTCACCCAGAATTGATATTCAATAAGCTCAAGAAAGATATATAAACAAGAGACCCTTTCTCTCTTATTTATACTCTCCAAGTAGCTTCCTTAGAGGAATCCACTTAGCCACTTTGTCCACATAGCTACGTTTGTCCAAATTTGTCCAATTTTCCACTTGTCCATCTAGTCACTTGTTCATATAGCCACTTGTCCACTTAACCCACTTTCCTTATTTTAGGGTTAACCCACTTATAACCACTTTCCATAATTAGTGAGTTCTCCATTTACTTTATTATTTAAATAATCCTCTTTGACTTCATCACTTCACTTTATTATTTAAATAATTTCTTCTTTGTAAGCACTTTGAATTCTTTGACCTGTTAGGGCTTCTATCCAACACATGAGGGTCCTCCAACTTCGTAAATCCATGTTGCCCTCGACCAAGTTTTGGGGAAACTTTGGTCAGTTTTGGCCCACTTTTGGACTTCGACACCATGGTCAAAGTAGGAGCACCCAACGGATCTAAGATCGTGGATCTCACCTAATTTTAGGGTTAGTGTTTTGTAATGGGTTTATGGGATGTTGACCCATGGGTTTTCCCCATGTTTAGCCCTTATTGTAATGGTTTGTAAAGTATAAATAAAGAGGAATGTATTGTAGGATCAATAACTAAGTAGTTGGGTGTGAAACAATAGATCTATGTGTGTCGAGGCTTTGTGCTTGACAGTGATTTTGTAGAAGGTATTGGATGTTGTGATAGAGATTGTGGCTTTGTTCATTTGACCTATTTTTGGAAGGCAAAGAAGGAGGATCTAGGGCTTAGTGTGCATATATCCTTTCTTGTGAAGTTGGACTCTGTGGCTTAGTGCACATGCGTGACTGAATGTAAAATCTTGGTGAATAATAAAGAGGCAAAGAGGTTTGTGGGCATAGCCCCACCCTGGGGTGAACCGCATATATCCGGTGTCTCATGGTTTTCTTTTTGTAGTGTTATCTTTGTTATGTTTTGCATAGTGCTTAGATTATGATGTGTAATGAATATGTATGTTGTTTCTTAAGATACTTTTCTTATGTTAAAGAGTAAATGAATGCTAGATCTAACTCATAGTGCTAAGTGCTAAATGATCAAGATATAGAATAATTTGTTGTTACTGTGTCGATCTATCTTTGATTATGCTCTATGGTGTTAATAGGGTTAATAAACTAATACATGTTTAATTCCTAAGCATTAACATAATATTTTGTGAAGTGTTGTTATCACAGATCCGTGTCCTAGCCTGGTTACAGACACATGCATCATGTAACCCCCCTGACTTCTACCTTGGGTGAGACTTCACCTGCTTTGCAGGTGTTGCTGAAAGGGTTGGTTGTTGGGGTTTTGTTGATGCATTGTTAAGCATTGAACCATGGGTCTGCCCCTGTGCCAAAAAAAGGTTCCATTGATGGGACCTGAAACTGTGATTGCTGGGAACTGAAGTAAAGAAAAAGAAAATCTTTGTGCATAGATCTACTGCTGAAGTGTGCAGTACTCTACTTGAATTACAAATATTTGTGCCAAGAAAGTAATTTGTTCTGAAGAAAAGAGGTAAGATCCTAAAACAAGTAAGCTTTGTGCTTTGGTAAGAGAAAGGTAAGTGAATTTTTTTGTTTTAAAAGCATGAATTTAAGTATGTTCAATAGATTTTGTCCTAGTCTGAAGGCTAGGGCACATTTGAGAAAAAGAGTCGATTTGAGTAAATTTAATGAAAATAAAGAAAGATATGTTATTCCTATGCATAAAAAGAGATTTTGGATTGATAAGTGGATGCAGGAACCTAGAAAGAATTTTTTCAGATTGCAGGTCCAACACTATGTTCCTAGGGGAAGTGCGTAGTACAGGAAAGATTGGGGAACATTTAAGAGAAAAAGAGGATTGAATTTGTGTTATAACTGCAGAAGGCTGGGACATATTGCTAAGGAATGCCCTGAGGTAGGCCCTATTTGTATTTGTTGTAATATTGTTGGTCATGAGGTTGAGGATTGTCCAAGGATTATTGCTAAAGTTGAAGGGAAGGACATTAGACAAGAAAATTATGAAAAGAGTCAAGAGACTAAGGGTGTGTTAGCAAGTCATAAAGAGAAAAGTTCAGAGGAAGTTCATAATATGTTATTATAGTTGGTAGAAACGATGGATGTTCATAAATATGTCAGTTTACCAGAAATCCTGAAAGCAAAACAACGCATAAGTGCAAGAATAGAATACTTCGACATAGACTATGTCTTGGATGAAAAAATGCAAGTGAATATTATGACAGAAGAAACTTGGAATTTTTTGGGAAAGCCTACTATGGTACCTTCTTTAGGAAGGAGAGGCTTGTTTAAGGGAAATACGATAACCTTATGTGGAAGAGTAACTAAAATACCTATTATTGTTCATGGAACATTGACTGAAGAAGAATTTGAAGTCATTAGGTTTATTGAGGACAATGCCCCTTTCCCACTTTTGTTAGGTAAGACTTGGATTGAGAAGGATCATATCAGAAGGAAAGCAGAGGAAGAAGCTACAAAAAAGAAAAAGAAAGAATTAAAGGATTTCATATCTAGGAAACTAGACCAACTAATAGAAGAATGAGAGGATAAGTCGAAGCAACAGAGAAAAGTAACAACGCAGGAGGGACATAAAGAAAAATAATTAGCTATCAAGGTTGAAAGAATGAAAAAATGCTTGGAGGACCTATCTATCCAAGAGAGAAGTGTGCTCCCTCAGGAAGTGTTAAGAAAAGGGATATTAACTTCAAAACCTTTGAGGGTACCTTGACAGTGCGAAGCCACTATGCTAGGGGAAGATAAGAATAAGAATGGAAAGAGGATCCCAAAAATAGTTAAATATATTCAGATAATAGGAAATAAGGAAAGGAAGATCAATAAAAAGAGGGCTAAGTTGGAAAAGCTACAAGAAGTTAAGGAAATGGAATGGAAGACTTCACTGAATGGAACCACGCAGGAGGCAGGTCCACACAGATTTGGACTTTGCCCTGAAAATGTTATATAACCATTGGAGGCACCTTGACCGTTAGAGTGACACTCAAGAACGGTTAGGAAACACATTTACAGGGTTATGGGCTTCTTTTGGATGTTGATACCGCACTGTAACAGATAGATTTATGTTAATGGAAGCATTTAAATCTAGTTCCTATCCGTTGGAAGATCTGTCACAACCACCCCTCTTATTTAACTAGTCGATGGTAGCACTGGGAACACTTTTTGCTACTTGTTATGGATTGAGCTAAGAAAAGAACTGTCCAAGTGTCGATTTGTGCATCCTGTCATTATCCGAAAGAATACCTCGCCTGTCCGTTTGTCTACCCCTCCTGTCTGTTAAAAGATAGAATGTCGGGTGAACCCAATGAGTTGGAGAAGTCTGTCAAGGAAGTTATTAAGAAGCTCATGGTCGACAGACCTATATTTGAATGTATTCAGGCATCGTTGACTAGGGGACTGCAGGATTCCCCTTTGACCAGACGTCGTTCCACCCGTGTCAACCCCGTAATTGAACAGAGAAGCAAGCACCATGGTGATCTAGCTAACGTGAAGCAGATCCCATAGATCCTGCCCGGGTATATTTCGCCTCTGGCCGGCGATGTTAAACGTGATAGTATCCCCCAATATTTCGAGTACTCTGTGTTCACTACATGCATTTCAAAATGAATTCATATAGTAGGGAGTCAGTTAGGGAAGATCCTATTGTTGAATAACAATGACTTCAATTTAGGAGACCGAAAAAAACTATGCCATGTTATCTCCTCGTCGTTATTTAACGAATACAACTAGAAAGAAACCACGCCTCGTCTCACAACCATGGATTAAGGGGTTGGCATGGTCAACCGTGTTTAACGTAATGAAGATTCCCAATTTTGGCTGCCACTAGGAGGTTAGTTGTTGCGTTAAACTCCTTCTATCATGCTATCATGGAGGATATCTATGGATCGATAGAATAATTACCGTGGATCCAACATTGATCCACCAAATCACAAGTTTAAGTTTGAAGGGTCCTGATACACAACATTTCTATCCAGGGAAGGCCTCAGACCGCTCGTTATCACAACACATCAAGGAAGCCTATGGATAGGTAGAAAAGGGGAAGCGAAGTTACAAGGTAGCCTCCATACAGGATGGCGCAGTGCACCTTGCTTGTCAACTCTTAGCTGGAAAGATAGTGAGGAAGAACTGCCCCACACAGGTCACTGGGTTTGTGGTGGACCTCGCAGGAAAGTGTGTGGAGGGAATGCAGATGAACTTGGAGAACTACCTCATCAACAAGCTAGAAAAGGATTGTTGCAAAGCCTAGGACTTAGGGTATGAGTTCCACTACAGTTGGTTGATCATCTTGATCGCATTTGTGGCTTGGAAGATGCTTGAAGGAGCCAATTTCCCAGATATTGAACCTACAGAGCCCCTGGACACTTAGTTTTCCACTCTATGGTATACCAATGACATGATGAAGTAGTGGTAGTCTAATGTTGTGTTTCACAGATACTATCAACAGTTAAAGGTCACCATTGAATCATTCTTGCATATGCCACCATGTACTCTGCATCAGTACCGTCCCATAGAAAATTTCTTTGTTGATCCCCACTTTATTTACATCACCGCACGAAGAGATGAGCACCACGAAGAATTGCAGTCCTACTACAAGATGACAGATGAAGATATGGAATAGATTATGAAGGAACAAATAGAATAATTTCTTATTCTTGCCGTCGATACAGAGCTATCTGACACTCACACTATAGGAAGCACAATAGATACACGATTCGAACATATCAGATAGTCTAGTGGGATGAAGAAGAAGAAAAAGCAGGATGAAGTCTAGGACAAAGAGAGTGACGAAGATGATGAAGTGAAAACTTTAGGAGAAGGCAAAGGAGAAGGAAAAGGAGGAGGAGAAGGACAAGAAGAAGAAAAGGGAGGAGGATATGAAGGAGAAGAAGAGAAAGGAGGAGGCAAAGCTGCACCACCTGAAGATCCCCCTATTGGGATAGTGACACCACAAAATAGGAAAGTTTATCCGAAGAAACATTCAGTAAGAAATAAAATGTGTGCCAATAAGCCACAATTGGAATCCACTCTCACTGATGATGACATTAGTCTAGTCCACAGAGCTATGGAGGATGCCTCTGAAGACATGTTGCAGAGATACGGAGAGAAACATGCAGATTTGTATGTAATGATTGAGAGGGAGTTGAAGGAAGTGTAGCAGGTTGTTCGCTTGGTCCACGCAGTGCCAACTGCGCCATCTGCGCCTTCCTCATCACAGACCACAGACTTGGGGGATGAACTAGCCCAGTTGAGAAGGCTTGTAGATGCACCAAAATATCAGTTCCAGAGAGCTCAAGAAGAGAAGGAAAAGGCTACAAAATCCTTGAAAAAGTATAAAGATGAAGTCCTAGTACAATTATAAGAAACCCAGGATAGTGTAGCTACATATGAAGGTGAGAAAGAAGAGTTTCAGGTGAAGCTTCAGGAAGAAAAGAGAGTTGGCGAAACCCAACTACAAAAGGAAAAAGAGAAGCTTCTCGCAGAGCAGACCATGGTCAAAGAAGTAGTAAGAAAAGCATATCGTTGTGTGCCAGGCTTGGTACAGGAGGAGTAGGAGCCTATTGAAATTCAAGTAGCAAAGCTCRCAGAGACCTTCTACTAGTTTTAGGATAGGATATCTGAACTGGAGGCCCAAACTGTACCGAGCACCCCAYAAGAGGTGCATGACCAGAGGGAGGAGTCTACCAAAAACACATTAGAAAGTATCAAATCCCTCGCCTCGGTATGTAAACAACTGAGTGAAAGGAGCACCCAAACATATGGACACCTCATATAGGATCCAGATTTAAAGAAGCTAGAGGCTCAGTTACAGGAGGTGCAACAATACGCATTTTCATTATAGGTATAGATGAAGTTGTTCATAGCAGTAGAAAGGATGAAGAGATCCCAGAAGCAGCACATAGTACAACAATAGATCACTTCCCTTCAGGGTAAGGTAGTGGAAGTAACGTAGAAGCTACAACTTGTGTAGGACAAAGCTTGCAAGGTGTTCGAGGAAATTGATGGATAGGGATCACAACTAGATCAAATAGTTGCAGTAGTAGAACAATTCTTGGAAGGGCTTGTTACAGAGTAGACAATCAAGGAGCTCGTTGAACAGGAGGCTCAGGTGAGGCATCAAGTTGAGGAAACTCGAGTTAAGCTCAAGGCATTTGAAGCAACATTGTCTATACCTGAGTGACTCAAGACGAATCACAAGTGAGTTTTGGGGGACTGTTGGCCCTCAACCAAGTTTTGAGGAAAGTTTGGTCAGTTTTGGCCTACTTTTGGATTTCGACACGATGGTCGAAGTAGGAGCACATGGTGGAGCTGATATCGAGGATCTCACCTAATTTTAGGGTTATGGTTTTGTAACGGGTTTATGGGATGTCATCCCATGGGTTTTCCCCATATTTAGGCCTTATTCTAAGGGTTTGTAAAGTATAAATAAAGAGGAATGTATTATAGAAGCAACAACTAAGTAGTTGTGTGTGAAACAATAGATCTGTGTGCATCGAGGCTTTATGCTCGACTATGATTTTTTAGAAGGTGTTGTATGTTGTGATAGATATTGTGGCTTTGTGCACTTGACCTATTTTTGGAAGGAAAAGAAGGAGGATCTAGGGCTTAGTGCACAGATCTCCTGTCTTGTGCGAAGTTCAACTATGTGGCTTAGTGCACAGGAGTGATTGAATGTGATATCTTGGTGAATAATAAAGAGGTGAAGTGGTTTATGGAGGTAGCCCCACTCTCGAGTGAACCACGTATATCTAGTGTCTCGTGGTTTGCTTTGTGCAGTGTTATCTCTGCTATGTTTTTCTTAGTGCTTAGATTATGATGTGTAATGAATATGTATGTTGTTTCTTAAGATACTTTGATTATGTTAAAGGGTAAATGAATGCTAGATATAACTCATAGTGCTAAGTGATAAATGCTCAAGATATACAATCATTTGTTATTAATGTGTCGATCCATCTTTGATTATGCTATGTGGTGTTAATAGGGTTAATAAACTAATACATGTTCACTTCCTAAGTGTTAACATAATATTCTGTGAAGTGCTATTATCATATATCTGTGTCCCAACTGGGTTACAGACACCTGCGTCCTATAACCCCCTGCTTCTACCTTGGGTGAGACTTTGCCTACTTCCCAGGTGTTTTCGAAAGGGACGGTAGTCGAGTTTTTGTTGGTGCACTGTTAAGCATTGAACCCTAGGTCTGCCCCTATGCCAAAATGCCATAACTCTCAAATTGTGAGAAGTTATGTGAAATTCCACATACTAGCGGAATGGAATGATAAGCACTATCCATATAGGATAGTTTCACTAAAACATTCACTGATATTCATCTCACTATTCCATAATTAAGCATGGGTTCTCTAACCATACTTCTAGGATAACTCAACTGAAAAGCGTCTTCCCGTGAGGTATTTCACCATAAGGGGACCACTTTGGAGTTCATCCATTTGTTCTTCCTATCAACCATGACAAGACAATAATGAGTCATATTTACATCAATCCAGCTGGAATAACCCATGACAACACATCACTATGACATTGTCCCTTTGTCATTAATTCCATTCATGACCACATGATCCAACAATCAATACATTAATGCATCAATCTATCTATGCATCATATATCATTGAAAACACATCAATCCATATTCATCTATGCATCAATCCATCTACGCATAATATATCAATGACAACACATTGATCCATATTCATTTATGCATGACATCATCTATGTATCATTTATCAATGACTTCACTTGACATCAATTTATTTACAACAATGACAATACATACTACATCCATATACTACGACAAGACATTGTTCCTTTGACATCAATGACAACATGATCCAACAATATCCCCCTTTGGCATTGATGGCAATACCAACATTGATGTCAACACCAATCATTGATGGCAACATTTAGATATGTCATTGCTTATCATCGATAGTCATATCAATCACATAAATGCGACTATATATCCCCCTTTGACATCAATGGAAAAGGATAGTTCTCTCCTTGGGATTTCTCCCCCTACCTGAATGCCTTTGATCTTCCTCTGAATAATATCTCCCCTTTTGAACAAGGGATATCATTTTGATGTAATGCCGAAGATATATCACTCATTCTCCCCCATGACCATCGCTCCCTCTGGAACCATGCCTGTGTGCCCTTTCTCCAAGTATTTACCTTTTCATATGATAAATATCTCCTCCTGGAATCATGTGAAGAAGAATGACTCCCCCTATGGGTATGTCTCCCCCTATCTTCTCTACAATATGAAAAATATGCTACCACTGCAATATGCTTCTACTACAAATGCTACTTCTCAACTGAAACGTAAATCAATTGCTCAAGATTGATCCACTCTTCCTATGACGATCCTTGGACCTGTCCATGCATCAAACTCGTGCCATACCATACATCATGAAGCAAAATATATGTCAACAATTAATAGAGAATCATGAAGAAAACATTAAGGAAGTAAATCCTGTGCCATATTATGTGCCAACCATGCAAAACACCCATGTACATCAACCATGTACATCTTGTGCAATATTGTGTGCCAACCGTGCATAACACCTATGCACATAAACCATGTACATCAATATCATACAATATACCATAAGATATCATCAATGGAGTGTATCAACCATATGCCAAGAACATGTGCCAACTGTGTACCAACCATATGCCTCTACCAACATGCCAACCATGTGCCTCAAACAAGTTTCATATCACTCGTGATATGCCTCTACCATGAACTAAGTGCCACAACCATGTATCTCAACCCTCAAAAATCATAACAAGTGTCTCAACTACATCATCCCATACATTATGTACCAAAGTATATGCTAAACAAGTAATACCAATGATGTACTTTAGCCAAGTACTATCACCCATAAACAGATACCATCTATGAGTGCATCAACATTCCACTAAACATGTATCGCCACCTATATCAAGAATTTTCATTAACCATGCACCTAACCTCAACAATATGAACTACAATCAATATGTGTTCCCATACATGTATTCCATATCAACCATAAGCCATATGCCAATCATATTGCTAGTAGGTGCTTCTAACAATGTACCAAAAGTGTATCAAACACATCAACCATAGATCAAGCTATGACCCATCAATGATGTACAATATAACCAACTCATCAACCCATCAACTAAATGTCTCAATATGTAGCTCAACCATATGCTAAATGCATGCACCAATATATCCAACAATTGTGCCTCTAACATCATAATATATATCAATGGAACTCAAATATGTACCAACCATGTACCCTAACAGATCTGCCTCAACCTCCATTCACTACAACAAATACTAAGCATCCAAAAATGCATCATCGTGTTATATCTCATAGCCAAAGTGCCATAACTTCATTGTCACAACCAACATTGTTCCTCAACAGAAAGTGCCCCAATCCATACTCTAGAGTTAGTATAATGCATCAAGGATATAATTTCAACATTCAACCATATGTCACCACCATACATACATCAATTATGTATGCCAACATATAATCATGAAAACCTGCAACAAACAATGTCAAAATTTGCAGCACAGAGTTATACCGTCACACCAAGCTGCAACTTATTTGCATAGCCTACTTTCCAAGGCTTTTACCATATGTACGCGACCTAATATACAAAGATATTGCGTATGTACGCGGCCTATTTATAGGTCATATCGCGTATGTACATAACTATTACCAATGTAACCAGCGTACTCTTTAGACGAAGTCGAGCTTGATCTTGCCTTAGGGATTCCATTCTGTTCTGGTTGTTCATTCTTCTTTACCCACTTCTGATGGTGTTCCAGCTTCTCAAAACTTGAACTCCGAGCTTCCATATTTTCAAAATTGTCTTCCTTCCTAACTTCATGTGTTCTTCTAGTGATGCTAAATGATGCACTTCTCATGGACTGTCTTCTTGTGTTCCAACAATCCTGGGACTTGTGGCCAAACCCACTACAGTTGTAGCATCTCATGGTGTGATAATGAGTAGCAATGTTTCCTATTTGATTACATCTCCAACACCTTAGGGTCTTATGAAATATGTCATTATCTTTCCTTGCATAATATCTGCATTCCAAATATTTGTGACCATATTCATTACATGAGTAACAATGACCATGAAAAACATTTTCATACCTTTGCTTTGGTGTCCATATTGAAGGTGTCTCTCTTTTGAATTTGCTTTGCAGTGTAAAGATGGCTACTTGATGTCTTCCTTTCTTTGTTCTTTTGAAAGTTTCCTTCCCTTGTGTAGATAGTTGACTTGCAACATTATTTCCATCTTTTGAGAATGAGGGACTTACCACAAGTTCTTTGAGGTGCTTGCTTCAACATGTGTAGCTTCTTTGTTGTATCCAAGACCTGATTTATCATTTGGTGATCTTTCACTATCCAAGATTTTATTCAATATTGTTGATCTATTCAAGAATTTGTTTGACTTATCTACTTTCTTTATAAGATCAACAACTTTAGCTTTCAACTTATGACATGACTCTTCCTTTTCATTTACTTGATTCTTTAGTAGTTCCTCTACCCTTTTGGCTTCTTCAATTTGAATCTTGAGATGGATATGAACTTCAAGACTTTTGCTAATCTCATTATCTACCTTCTTATTTTCTTCTATTTCATTCATTAGTCTTTTGATCTCTTCTTCTTTTTCTTCTAATTGAGACCTTTTAATTTCTTCTTGTTCCTTGATCATTTTCTTTAGTTTCAAAATATGATTTTGATTCTTTTCAAGAAATCTTTTAGTTTTATCAGAAATATAGCTATAGTATATATAACTATGGTCATAATTGTATTCATATAGACCCCAATCAACTTTATTTTTAATCTTTGAAAGTTCTTCTTCTACTTCTTCCATGGGATAATTATCATCCGATTCTTCACAAACTATATCTAGATCTTCTTCTTCACATGTAAAGAAACATTCAACATCATCACATTTAGAATTATTGCAATCAGAGGATTGTGGAGATTCTTTACCTTCATTGTTCTTGATGGAGTTGTCTTTAGTGTCTTCATTTTTTCCTTGGTATGTCTTCTCTATCTTTAGCCATAGATCCTCAGAGGAAGTGCATTGTCCCATAATTTATTTGATAGAACTTGAGATTCCATTGAATATGGTATTGAGATCCAATGAATCATTCTTCTTTTCTTCCTTTTGAGCTAAAAATTTTGACTTGTTCTTCAAGGGAACTGATCCACCAATAGTTGTTTTCCAAACACCTACTCCTTTTTCCTTCAAATATACTTTAATTTATATTCTCCATGTTGAATAGTTTTCCTCATCAAGGATTGGAACTTCATCATCCATTTGTGTGCCCATGGATCTCCTACAAGCTTGTTAAGGCTTATAGTGAAGGCCTGATCTGATACCAATTGTTGGACACACTGACCACACAAAGAGGGGGGTGAATCATTGTAGGGATATTTTCCCCTTCCCTTCAGAAAACTCCTCAGTTAGAAATCACCATTTACTCATCACTTATTATTTTCATTTATAACCAGTTGTATGTGAACATATATCAGGAATAGATAACAACAAGATATATCATCAATAAGCCATCACCACAAAGAACACAAGATGTATGTACAATTTATTTTTCATTATGGACTACAATCCTTGGGTTTATTAGCAAAAACTGAATAGAGTATGAACTCTACAAGAGCACCAGCTCTACAATGCAAGACTCGGATTACACAACTCAGCACCAACTGAGAAGAGGATTCAATCCTCAACATATACCAATCTGTCAACAGGTACATGACCTATCAGTAGTGAAACATGTGTATGTACGCACCCTACCAATAGTGCACCCCGCATATGTACGTAGTCTGGATCACAACAACCTGTGTGTGCCTCCTTAAGAACTAGGGTTTTCTCTCTCCATGAAAACTCATATCCTCTACAACCTCTGTCACATCCACTTCTTCCTTTCACTTTCTAATCTATACCATAACCAATCACAACACATATATGATGTCCAACATCTTACTTATGCTCCTCAACCATACAATATGAATGTTACTTAATCATGTATAAGTAACCAATATACTATGGAAACCATATCAATACTGAAACATAAGAGTGTTTCTCACTCAGTCAATCAACCACATAAACCATATCACAACAACCATACCAAGAATGCCTTTAGCATTCACCATACCATAAGTAATAGTATCCATCAAAACAATCATGTAACCATACCAGAACTTTTGTGGAAGATATGAGCCCATAGAATGCAGATCTGGAACTTGCTTCAGAATTCAGGAACCTGACACCAACTCATACTCAATTCTCCATGACTCTATCCAACTGTACATTCTCTGACCTCCTTCATCCTGCGTGTGTACGTGCTCTGGCTCACTACAACCTGTGTATGTACGTGCTCTAACCCACTTCTGCTCTCTTACTCCTTTAGAAACTAGGGTTTATGAACTTCAAAAAATTTCTCCGTCAAGATCTCAAACTTACAGAAACTTTTATGCGTCCATGAGATCCTGCAATGAATCTCCCACCCATAATAGATCTTGAATATTCTCAAGAAAGATATATAAACAAGAGACCCTTTCTCTCTTATTTATACTCTCCAAGTAGCTTCCTTAGAAGCATCCACTTGGACACGTTTTCCACTTAGCCACTTTGTCGACATAGCCACCTTTGTCCAACTTTGTCCAATTTTCCACTTGTCCATATAGTCACTTGTCCATATCGCCACTTGTCCACTTAACCCACTTTCCTTATTTTAGGGTTAAACCACTTATAACCACTTTCCATAATTAGTGAGTTCTTCATTTACTTTATTATTTAAATAATCCTCTTTGACTTCATCACTTCACTGTATTATTTAAACAATTTCTTCTTTGTAATCACTTTTACTTCTTTGACCTTTTGGGGCTTCTAGCCAACACATGAGGGTCCTCCAACTTTGTAAGGTCATAACTCTCAAACCATGAGGACTTATGTGACGTTCCACATACCACCAAAAATGGCATGAAAATCACTATCCATCTAGAATAGTTTCACTAAAAAATTCATTAGTATTCATCTCATTATTCCATAATTAATCATGGGTTCTCTAACCATACTTCTAGGATAACTCAATCACAAAGCGTCTTCTCGTGAGGGATTTCACCATAAGGGGACCACTTTGGAGTTCATTCATTTTTTATTCCTATCAACCATTACAAGACAATAACGAGTCATATTTACATCAATCCAACTAGAATAACCCATGGTAACACATCACTATGACATTGTCCCTTTGTCATTGATTCCATGCATGACCACATGATCCAATGATCAATACATTAATGCATCAATATATCTATGCATAATATATCAATGACAACACATCGAGCCATGTTCATATATGCATCAATCCATCTATGCATCATATATCAATGACAACACATTGATCCATCTTCATTTATGCATGACATCATCTATGCATCATTTACCAATGACTTCACTTGACATCAATTTATTTACAACAATGACAATACATACTAAATCAATATATTGGGACAAGACATTGTTCCTTTGATATCAATTCTTTGACATCAATGACAACATGATCCAACAACCCTGTCTTATTGGTTGGTGATGTTCGATTGTTAAGAATATCATTCAAGATTTTTGAACGGTTTTCAAATCTTGATTTCTTCTTTTCTTTTTCAATTTCTCTTTTTAGTAAGACAATTTCAGCCTCTAGATTTTCACAGTTTCGTTCCTTATCATTAAGTTGTTTTAAAATGAATTCTTCTATTATTTTGTCTTCCTAGAGTTGAGTCTTCAAATCATTGATGAATTTACCTGTTTATTTGATGGTCTTTGACACTTCTCTTTCTCTTGAATTTTGTGCTTCTTCATATTCTGACAATTGTTCTCTTAATGATTTATTCTTTTTTATATACTTCCTTAGTTATTCAAGTGAACTGATACATTCTTCTTCAAGGTTTACTTCTCCTTCATATTCAGAGTTTTGTTCATTTTTATCAACATCATTATTTTTCATTCCCATAAATAGAAGTTGTTTGTCATCTTCACTCATGTCTGAAGAGTTGTTGTCTTCTTTGGAGTAGAGGTTTTTCTTATTCTTATAAAATTTCTTCTTGTATTGGTCTTTATCCCTTTTATGGTCTTTTTGGTTATAGGCTTCTTCATCATCACTATCCCCCTGCTTGGGATAGGGACATTTGTTAGAAAATTATCTGATTCTTCCATAGTTGAAACATTTGAAGTGTAACCTTCCTTTATATTTTCCATATCCTTTCTGAAGTTTCTTTATAAAGTTAGCCTCTTCTACATATGATATGTCTGACTGATGTTCATTAGACATATGCTTCTGATTCCTTTTTTCTTTTTATGTTTTGAAGGTTGTTTCTCCTTTTGTTGGCCTCTCTTTCCCTATTCTAATCTCATATGCTATGATGATCCCATGTAGTTCATCCATTGTGAGATTATCAAGGTCTCGTTTGTCTTTAAGGGTAGAAATCTTGGCATCATACCTCATAGGTAATCATATCAAGATATTTTGGAAAATGGGTTGATCTTTGAGTTCTTCTCCTAATGCTCTGATTGAGTTGGTTACTTTACCCACTCTCTGAAAATATGCTACTATGTTCTCTTCTTATTTCATTTTCAAGTTTTCAAATTGTGTTATGTAGGTTTTTATTTTTCTTGTTTGATCTTTCTATATCCTTCATATATAACCTTTAGTTTGTCCCAGATTTCTTTTGCTGACTTACAATGCATTAATTTCACAAATATAGGATTGACTAATCCTCCTAGGATGGCATTAACTACTCTTTCATTGTCATTGCAAAGCTTCTTTCTAGTTTTGTTTGTGGGAGGAGTAGTAGGTGCAGTGTACCCATGTTCTACAGATTTCCAGATATCAAAATCTAGGGACATTATATATCTTTTCATCCTCACACTCCAAAATGCATAATCATTCCCTTTGAAAAAAAGTGCTCTGGTGGATGACATTCCCTCTTGTCGATCCATTGGATTATGCATAATCTACCTTCCAGTTATTAGACCATGTTGAAGGCACCTTCTCTGATACCAATTGTTGGAATGCAGTTCAATACTGAGAGGGGGAGTGAATCAGTATTGAAAACTTTTATCAATTTTTAAATAATTATTTATTAACTTTATTGATCAGCAATAAAATTTAGTAAATAACATTAATGAGTATAAAATTAAATTACAAATTACAATTTTTATATAAAGATTGATTTCAAGCACCAACTCTAAGAGACAACAATCCCCTTGTTAGGGAAAAAGAACTGGCTCCCTTTAGTTAGGGAACCAACACTAGGAAGCACCAACTCCCTAGTTTTAGGGCTCCAACCCTAGGAAGCACCAACTCCCTTGTTTAAGGGCACCAACCCTAAGAAGCACCAAATCCCTTGTTTTAGGGCACCAACCCTAGGAAGCACCAAATCCCTATTTTCAAACTTTAATTAGAAAAGGATAATAACCCTTCCTTGCTCCTCCCTTCCACCCTCACTTCATAAGAATATTTGACTTTCTTCCTTGGACTTTGCACTTGCTTTTGATCTTCTGATGTAGACCACAAAGACACTTTTCTTTCACCATACCTTTCTGTTTATATAGTATTTCAATAGGTATGAAATTGAACCATTGTATATTTTTAATAATGAACCATTAAAACTCTTCATTTAATTAACACAAATGGTAAATTTGTGTTTATTAATTGATTTTTGAACACCAAATTAGAAAATTATTTTTGTACGAATATTATTGAGTGTTGAAAATGAATTTTAAAATTCTACGACATGGGTTTTGTGCAGAACATGCCCAATTAATTGACACATGGGAAGTTTCCCCAGAAAATGTGCGAGTTGGATGGTATGGGCCATTGTTTGAAGGTAAATTTCTTAGATTTATTGTTGAGACTACCTTCTAAACTTGTCAAATCAAGCATCCACTTCAGCAACAGATATTTGGTCACATATGCACATGATCAATAACTATGACTCAGAGTTATGTCCTTGGTTCTTATCCTCTTAATCACCTACTCTTCATGTTCTTAATCCATGTAACCGAACGTTGTTACCATAGGATAAAATGGCGCTTAATATCCAAGTTCGTTAGACGCTGGCTCTTCATTGCCCATGTGATCATAACCTGTGACCAGGGGATGGAACCAAGTCCTCTAGACTTTGGCCTTTGGGATATTCTCTCTTTACAATCTTCCAAATCTCTCGAAGTTTGACCTACCGAAGTGGTCATAAAGTAATGTTGACTTCTTATTGTTGGTCGACAGGTCCCCCTCAC
>SNQJ01S0104245.1:11540-26764 GCA_010110895.2 Picea sitchensis | reverse complement strand
AACTGGTTTGCATGGGAGTGATAACTGGTTTGCAATGTTCCATACCGAACCTTTTTAGCATTTCTATGATATACTTGGTTTGAGAAATAAAAATTCATTGGTTGCTTTAATGTATCTGAAGTCCTAGAAAGAAGGATAGTTCTCCAAGTAACAACATTTCAAATTCATTATTCATATCTTTTGAAAATTTTTGGATTAACCTGTCATCATCACTACCAAAAATAATATCATCAACATAAACTTCAATTAATAAAATATTACCTTGACTTACCTTGATGTAGAGGTTGTTGTCTGCACTTCCTTTTCTGAACCCTACCTGTTGCAGATACTTATCTAGTCTAGAGTACCGTGCTCTAGGAGAATGTTTTGGACCATACAAGGCCTTCTTTAATTTACACACATAATCTGCATTTTTTGACAATTGAAATCCTTCTGGTTGTTCAATGTAGACTTCTTCTTCAAGTTCCCCATTCAGAAAAGATGATTTTACATCCATTTGATACATTTTAATATTTTTGGAGCATGCATAAGCTAAAAGCAAACAAATTTCTTCCATTCTGGCAACTAGGGCAAATGTCTCTTCAAAGTCGATTCCTTCAACCTGTGCATATCCTTTACATACCAATCTAGATTTGTTCCTTATAACCTGTCCATATTTATTCAATTTATTCTTGAAGACCTACTTTGTGCCGATCACATTCTTATTCTTTGGTCTTGGAACCATTTCCCAAGTGTGATCTTTCTCTATTTGATCCAATTCCTCATCCATGGCCTTATTCCAAGATTCATCCTTGCTGGATTTTTCAATACAGTTTGGTTCAATTGTAGATAAGAGTTCTAGGTGTGGTTGTTCTGGTGAACAGATTCTTCTTCTAGTCTCAACTCCTCCATCTTTGCTTCCGATAATTTGATCTGAAGGATGATTTTTCTGTACTTGTTTACTGGGTGTCTTTGGAGACACTTTCTCAACTTGCTCTTCTACTTCTGTCGGATTCTCTTCATCTTCCTCTTCTACTTCTTTTTCATCTTTTTCTTCTTCTTCTAAGGGTTGTTTCATTGATTCATTTTCTTCCTTTGATTCTGGTCTGCCTGTTTCATCAATTGTTACATTGATTCTTTCCACAACTTTGTTCAATATTATATTTTAACACTTGCATGATTTCCTTGTACATGAGTAACCAACAAGTACTCCTTTGTACACATGAGAGTCAAACTTTCCCATTCCACCATCTTCTTTTTTGATATAGCATTTTATTCCAAAAACTCTGAAGTGCTTTACGTTTGTTGGTCTTCCTTTCCATTGTTCGTAAGGATTTTTGTCAGTGTTGTTTCTGAGAATTACTCTGTTTTTAATGTGAACTATTGTATGCACTGCATGTGTCTAAAACATATCTGTCAAATTCGAATCCATTAACATTKTTTGATCCATTTCCTGCATTGCCCTATTCTTTCTTTCAACAACTCCATTCTGTTGAGGTGTCCTASCAATGGAGAATTGATTTTTTATTCCATGATTGTTGTAGTAGTCCATAAATTCCTTTGAGGTGAACTCTCCTCCATTATCAGATCTCAAGCATTTGATTTTTGAATCCATTTCATTTTCAACCATTTCCTTGTAGATCTTGAAGTTTTCAAAATCTTCTGACTTATTCTTGAGAAATAAAACTGCAGTCATTCTTGTATAATCATCAACTAATAACATGAATTATTTCTCACCTTTTAAGACCTTTGTTTTAGTTGGTCCAACTAGATCAATATGCACAATTTCCAGTCGTCTTGTCATTGAATATTCCTTTGATTTAAACCTGGTCTTTGTTTTCTTTCCTTGTTGACAATGCTTGCATAAAGTGTTGGTTGGTTTCGTGATCTGGGGAATTTCTCCGACTGCTTCTCTTTTGATGACTTTGAAAAGGTTATAAAAATGTGTGTGCCTTATTCTTATATTCCATAGTTGACTTTCATCTTCCTTTCCTAGACAACACTTTTCATTTCCAATTTCACTTAACACATATATGTTGCTTGAAGTTCTTGCAGTTGTAGCGACCAATTTCCCTAAACCTTCTTTTCTTATCTCACACTTTTGTGAATCGAAAGTAAATTTATGACCTTGGTCACACATTTTACTCACACTTAAAATATTATGTTTCATATCTTCTAATAGTATAACAATTTCTTACTTTTCATTCTTGTTCCCAATTCGGACCGTGCCTTTTCCAATGATTTTGGCCGAATCATCATTTCCGAAGGAGACTGATCCATATCTTTCCTTTCGTAATGTAAGAAACTTGTCTCTATCACCTGTCATGTGTTTTGAACATCCACTGTCAACATACCTTCGCATTTATTCTGCTTAGTTGTTAAAGAAATTGTGCATTCTTCATTGTTATACTGATCTTTCTTTCTTATCCATGTCATTTTCTGAGGTTCTTGTATGTGACTCTTGTTATTATGTTGAGGTTCTTTAGGAAGGACTGCCATTCTGCAATCTTTGGCCACGTGTCCAAAATTGTTACATTTGTAACATTCCACTTCAGTGCTCAAAGATTCAAACCTATTGTAACTTCTTCTTTGTGTTTCACTAGGTCTTCTTGAATAACCCTTTGTGTATGACTCTCAAAGTTGTTATTGTTCCTGTTGTCATCTCTACAATTCACATCTTTATGTCCAAAATTATTACATGCATAACATAAACCAAAAAACATAGTTTGATACTTAAGAGTTGAAGATATTCTGAAAGGAGGTGCTCTTATGAATCCTTCTTCTTCTTGAGGCCTATCTATCTGTTGTTGATTCTGAAATATGAATCTTCTTGGTGGAGGAGTGTCCTTGTAATCTTCCTATCCCCTTTGATTGTTTCTGCATAACTTTTTGGATATGTTTCTTGATTTGTTGTTTTGGAGCTTGATCCCTTTTCTGTCTGATTGTATCCAAGTCCAGACTTGTCAAGATGAGATTTTTGACTACTGATAATGTCATCCATAAATTTTGAGATATTTTGCATCTTTTTCTTTTGAATATCATTTCTTAGTGTGACAATATTTGCTTCCAAGTTTCCAATGATCCTGTCCTTTTCTTCTAGCTTTTCTTTGAGTGCTTCATCAATTCTTTATATTCTTCTATTTGAACCTTCAATTTTGTGATCATTTGTTCTAGTTCCCGAGTATCCTTTTTCTTGTCTAGTTCTTCTTGTAGTTTCTTATTTTTCTAATTTACTCTTTTGATAAATTCTATGGAACACATTAATTCTTCTCGATAGTCAAATTTTGCTTCTACAATTTCTTCTTCAACTTCTTCATATTCTTCTTCAACTTCTTCATATTCTTCTTCAGAGTCTTGTTTGTCAGAGTCTTTTACTTCCATGAATAGAACTCTTCCTGTCTCACTGTCACTGACTTCATCTTCATCTGATGATGAGATGTCTTCTTTGGTGCATAAGATTTTCTTGAAAAAATTCTTTGTAGTTCTTTTACCCTTATATGTTTATTTTCCTTTTGAGTAACATTCATCATTTCTCTTTTTCTTATGAGGACATTTGTTAGAAAAATGACCAATACAATCACAATTAAAACAAATTAAAGGAATCTTACCTCTATACCTACCATCGGTTTCCTTGTTCAGTCTTTTGACAAATTTGTCCACTTCTTCATCATCTTCCGAGACGTCATTGTTGTTGTTATATTCTTCTTGTTCCTTTTTATTTTATTTTGATCTTTTGGATTCTTTGAAGGTTGCTTTTTTTAAATATGGATTTTTTTGTTCAGTTCTCATTTCATATGTTGTGAAGATTCCATACAGTTCGTCCATGCTTATTGATTTTAGATGTGATCTTTCTTCTATTGTTGATATCTTAAGGTTAAATATCATAGGAAGAGATCTTAGTACCTTTAGAACAATTACAGATTCTTCGATTTCTTCTCCCAATCCTATGATTGCATTCACTGTTTCATCGACTTGTAAGAAGTAGGCTGCAATATTCTCATCTTCCTTCATTTTTAGTTGTTCGAACTGACCTCTGTAAGTTTGAAGCTTTGCTGCTTTGAATTTTGTATCTTCTTCATAAATATTTCGAAGCTTGTCCTAAATCTCTTAAGAGGATTTACAATGTGCAACTTTGGTGAATACCGCATCACTGATACCATTCAAAAGTGCATTTTTGTCTTTGGAATTATTCTCACCGAGTTTCACTACTTTGTCATTTGTTGGTGGAACTATTGGTGTTGTGTATCCATCTACAATTGATTTCCAAACTTGAAATCCCTGTGCATGTATATATGTATTCAACCTTATGATCCAATAAGCATACTTTTTTCCATCAAACTATGGTATTCCATTTTTATACAAGTTGGTACTCCCCATGATCTACCTTTCAGTGGTTAAACTGATTTCTGAAGGAACCTACTTTGATACCAATTGTTGGATTAGTGAGAGGGGGTCTGAATCGGTAATAGAGTAATTATAATCCTTTTTCTTCAAATAATCCAAGTGTTATATCAATGTAGAATTATTATCCAATAATGAGAAATAAGAAATGAACAATCACACACATACACAGTACACCAGTGTTTTACGTGGAAACCCAAATCGAGAGAAAACGGTGTTTTACGTGGAAACTCCAATCGAAAGAGAAAAACACATGGAATGTTTTTCTTATATGTCTGAAGAATTACATTCATTAGAAGCACCAACTTCCTTTTGTTTTCCAAATTTAACCGGAAGGGAGGTCTTTAACCCTGGGCTTTCTCAAAGCATAACCCGAGGGAAGATCCAACTTCCAATTCTTCTAGCTATAAACTGTATGAGGCTAAAATCCCCCTATGTTCTCTGGATATGAACCTAAAGGTGTCTACAACCACCGCCTCTTTTGCCTATCCGTTAACCGCTTTGAAGTAAAGTAGAATGATGGAACCATTGCTCACTATCATTGAGATATACTACTGTAAACATGTATCAATAAACCCGAACCATGCATCAACCAGACTCTCAACCTTCTAATCAAATTGTACTATAAACACGCATCAACCATGCACTAACATGTACTATAAACAAGTGCATCAACCATGCACCAACCTCGCATTATAAAAGTGCATCAACCATGCACCAACCCGTACTAAACAATTCAGGAATCAACTTGTACCATAAAAAGTGAAACCAACCATGTACCAAGTATGTACCAATCATGTGCTTCAACTACTCCATCAACTATGACTCACTAATATGTACCAACATCATCAACTATACACCTCTATGTATGTGCCAACTCATCAACTACTTCGTCTCTAAACCATGTACCTTAACTTGGAAATTTCAACCAAAATCATCAATTCTATCATCCAAATATGATCGGTAAATATGTAATAGACCTGGTGTATATGATCACATACTCCCATACCTTCAAACCTTCCTTAACTTTAAACAACAAGAGACTATCATTTACATCAAACTTTTCTTTAGTCTCACATGACTAGTTTTGGATTAGTCAACAACCCTAACTTGAAATAATCATAACTTTGTACCTGTAATGAATAAATATCTGAAACTGATATACAATTTTCTTCAATGTGTTTTATGCAATTCCTCCATATGTCACTACTTGGAGCCTCTCATAATAGTATTTATAGAAAAAATGGCATACCTTGATGAATTCTGGCTTATTCTACAGAGACACCTTGTAGAGCGTGCCCCACACAGAATATTTGTTGAATCGATCTAAAACTATTACACATCATACTAAAGACTGTGCTCTAACCACAACATCTAGTCTTATTGAATTTGGATCTGTTGTGAAGAAGTTATGATGTTTTTACCCGAAACACATGTTTTTGACTAGTTTCAGGACTAGTCACAAACCCTATTTTCCACGGAGTGTAACTCCAAAAATACAACGACCCACAAGATTAATTTTCTACCACATATACTTGGAAATGTTTCCTCAATGGAATATAAATTTCACGATCAAAATCATTCTATAAAAAAAGTTATTGCGAAAATGGTGAGATGACCCATAAATAACATACCTTATAAAGAATCATCAAAAAAAATTATGCTTCCTTGAATTCCAACCTTCTTTTCTTCACCTTACCTCAAAAATTTGGCTTATATATCCTTTGGTTACCTCAGGCGCCTATTGTCATTCAATATGATCAAGTGTGTCTAAAATGAGAGAGCCTTGCCTCTTATTTATACTCTCCAAGTAGCTTCCTTAAAAACATCTTCTAGGTCACTTTGCCCACTTTCCTTATTTTATGATTAACCCACTTCTAATTTATCCATTAAATTTATTATTTAAATAATTTATTTTGTATTCACTTTGAATTATAGTACACTCATCAATTCACTTTATTATTTACCTTCTAAAATCACTTAAACCACTTTGACTATGACCTTTTGGGGCTTCTAGATGACATAAGAGGGTCCTCCAACTTCATAAGGCCATAACTCTCAAACCGTGAGACGTTGTATGATATTCCACATACCACCAAAAATGGAATGACATGTAACATCCATATAGAATAGTATTACCTGCAAATATATCAAAACTCATACCATTATCCATCAAACAAAGTTGGGTCCATAAACCAAACCTGGGTTCTCCAACTTCTCATGGCCATAACTCTCTAACCGTGAGGATTTATGTGATGTTCCACATACCACCTGAAATGGAATGACAAGCACTATCCATCTAGGATAGTGTAAATGACAATTTGACTGACCTTCATCTCATTATTCCAAAAATGAGCATGGGTTCTCTAACCATACTTCTAGGATAACTCAATCCACAAAGCGTCTTCCAGTGAGGGTTTTCACCATAAGGGGACCACTTTGGAGTTCATCCATTTCTACTTATTATCAACCATGAAAAGACAATAAGAATTCATATTTACATCAAACAATCTTGGGTCCATTACCCAACCTTTGTGCTACGGGGCTTTCTTCAAGGGTTGACATCAATGACAACCAACCTTAATCAACATCCTTCTCTATCCATCATTACCTTGTTTCCTTATTAGATATTTCATGTAGTCCATTTTCATGTGACTACTTTAAATTGCAACTGTCTTCCTGCACTATCTAACAACTCAAGAAATGTTCTCAACTTCATGAGTTAGTATTAAACACAAAATTTCAACTATTGGCATAATCATTTTCATAAAAGATCATATATGCATGTACTCATTAAAATGCATTCAATAATTCCTTCAAACATACACAATTATATCTTAACATGCATGTGCGCAAATTTACCACTTTCACACTTTCATGATTTATTCATGCATATTATTCAATGCACCCTTTCATTGATTTCTCCAATTCCTCGGCACATCATCTATACACTTCCCTTTTTTTGCTCAATCATTTGTATGCCTTACTGTTCTACCCAAACACTATACCAAGTATATAACTCTATGGTTCTCTTTAGTGTTATAAAAAAGGTTGTAGTAAAAACATTGGCTAAGTAGGAAGTTCATTGGATACTTGTCTGACACTATATCATAACCAACCATGTCATGGTCTCATATATGACTAGATTTACTAGCATTTATCTCTGTAATAGTGTCATGCCCCTTTCTTTCTTTGGTTATTAACTCATAACCAACAAAAGTCATGACATGCTATTATGTCACATGAATGCATTCAAAAGTTAAATAGATTTTGTAATTAACACATGCCCTTATACTTTACCATATCACATGGTAGATCACTCCAATGAATGCATTCACAATCATATACTAAAATAATTTTATAAAATGATCCTGGATGAGGAAATTCTTACCTAATTACCTTCAACAATTTATGCAACATAACCACATAAAAATCATACCTGCGTATCTACCATGAAATAAATTTGTTTCTACTCAATTAGATGGTAACAACAGGAGGTCCCATGCCTCCTTTATCAGCCTCTTAATAAAAAAATTATCTTCCTATTTCTTCCTTTGTATGGATGACTTCCATATGAAGTAATATCCTCAGTAGCACTTGTAGTCATGCAATAAAATCCCTCTTTCCTGGAACAATAACAATCATTAGCAACTTTCATATTCATATATACAACAATAGACTACCCCTAGTCTTAAAATCATATATATATATATATATATATATATATATTAACAAATATAGATTCATTAATGCATATTTATATGTACTAAAAATTCATTCTTAACATGTTCATAAATGCATTTGCATTCCAATTTATTGTGTTATGTGTGGCTATCCAATAGCCATATCATAACTACTTCTACAACAATTTCAACAAACTATTTCTTCATATACCGCTCTCCTTGTTGTTCTCGACTGTCCTCTAGTCCTTTTGAAATTCTTGTACCCTTTTGTAAGTTTGTTGAAACCATTGCACATGATTATTTCTTCCCTAAGAACTTTTCTAGCCAATCAACTCTTGGCTACCTTTTCTTTTCCATCCACATTCTTTGTTGATATTAACTTTCAACATTAATAATTTCCTGGCTCCCTCTAACCCAACACATTTATGTTAATATTACATAACTACTCATGCTCTCTTATTGACTTTGGATCTTCAACATTCATTTACTTTACTGGACCAAAATGATTTTCAACGTACCCTCTCTGAACACTTCAACTCTTGTGGTTTCTTGCACCATTCACTTCTCCTTTCTTAACCCATTTGGGTCTCAAATGGACTTCCTTAGTCAATATCTAGCATAATGCAGTGCTTTAGAAATGTCTTCTTTTACAACTTCATAAATATTAACTCGACATAGGTAGCGTTGCTTTTAATTTCCATCATAGATTATAGTGATACTTCCAATCTCCTAGAATGTCACCCATGGCTCTTTTCCACTTGAGATAGATTTTTTTCAGGTTCCATCTCCTTTGCATCCTATACCAAGCATACAATAAATTTTCTTCTTCATGGTTCATTATTTTTTCCCTTCAGGAACTTCATTTCCTTGTTTATGTTCCTATTGACTTGATATCTCCATGCAACTTGGTAAATACCTTCAACATTTTTTGAATGCATCAACAATCCTCTTCTATTTTTTTCATCCCTCATGGAGTGTTGTCATGCAACCCTATTATATTGGAATCCACCTCATGATTTCTTCTTCCATTATCTTAAGATGTTCAAGGACTTGAATCCATCCTAGAATATTTCTTACCTTTATGGGAAAACCCTTCTTTGATACCTAACTGCATTCTTTTGGATCCAATATATACATATTGAGTTTCTTATGCATTAGTTGGTACTTTTGAGAATACATGCATTCTTCATTACTTCTCCCTTGTAGTTCTAGATTTCATACCATGCTTCCACTACACTTCTGTGATAACAATAAGGGAATCATTAATCCATAATTGTATAGCTAATCCCTAGAAATGATGCACCTTATCTCCATGTATGCATTATTTCTCCCTTTATATGAATATTATCCTTATGATAATCAATCCTTTTAGAATAGATCTAACCACAATGAATTTCTATATCTGTACATTGGAATCCTTTAGGGTGAATGGAATTTCATTACTTCAACCAATACATACTTTCATTTTTTACCGTGATTCCACGTTAATTAGCATCATTGGATTCCTTGTAGTAATTTCCTTCACACATAAATTTTATCTTCTTGGCTTGTCAAGACTTTATGGCTGCACTAAAATTCATATATCAACATTATTCATCCCTAGATTTTGGTCATCGTGAGGGGTATCCTTGACATAACACTCTTTCCTAGAATGTTTCGGCTCATCTTTAACCAAATTTCAAACCCTTTTATCTTCTTCCCAGTCCATGTTTCTTGAATCCATGCTTTGTGTTTCCATATTAATTTGGTGTACATGCATTGTTTTGTACTGCAAATAGCTTTCCTACCTAACATCCACATATAACATTCCCATTTTCATCCAGTATTCTTCCTCAATCAAGAATTTCATTAGGGGTCTTCCATGTTGCTCATTGAACCCAAATATTTGGTCCAATAGCTTCTTAAATAAACCAAATGCTCACTTTGAAGATTTTTCTTTGTTATTTTGTCTCCTATTTGTAGACATCACTAGCATTTGTTATGTTTTAATTATAATCATAACATCTGAAAACATGCATGCAACAACATTTTTTAGCTAAAACCATAATATCAAACTTTGGTATCATATGCACAATTTTATCCCTTTATGGTCACCATAAATCTTATTTTTGACTTCCTAGAAAATTTTGTTGCTCAAATCACAATTATGGGTACCTAAATGGATTATTCCATCTAAGACCTTTCCAATGAATGCTCTCTTTCTCAATTCTGCGTTATGAGTAGAAAGTTATGGTTCCTTGAATATTACTCATTTACTCTTCAACACATCCTTCAATCATGTGTAATTTCTATCTATAGTGGTAGATCCTCACACCTACTCCTTTGACAATTTGACAGGATTCCAACTGGGTTTCTTAATGAAAAAATTTCACCTCCAACTATTCTCTAGGCTACTAGATATAGCCCACTAAAGTTTAAGGCCAATTTATTTATTTGTTTAGCCTTAATGCTACATGTGCCTTCTAGGTCATCATGTGCATTTTTATCTACCAATAAATTTTTTTGACTCCATGGTTGACTTCTATGATTCAAGATATTTCTATAGACTTCTCCTACGCCCCAACATGATTCTGGAGAAAGAAGTTATGGCCCTCAAAAGTTAATTGGGTCTCAAATTTACCCTGTAATATTTGGCCTATAACTTCTTCATACTAGCTCTGTTTGACGAATGGTTTACACCATTACAAATATCTCTCTGATCTTTATCATTTGAGATGAAGAAATTTTCCTAGAAGGAAATACAATTTTGTATGATTTTTATTTTTCAAAAATGTTGTGCAGGCCTCTGAAAATGGCCTTCAAAAATACAACTTGGAAAACACCTTAATTTCCTAGTAAACTTTATTCATCTCTGCGAAATTTGGATGACTTATGCTGATTGGGATGATGAAATGGCATCCCTAGTCCACCTAGAAATTGGGGGTGGTGAATTTCAACTCCCTGGCCACATGGTTCTTCCCTATTGGCCGCTACCTCCTTCTTCATTCGTCTTTATTCCTTACCTATATCCATTCTTATATTATTTAATTCTTTGGGCCCCTCCATCCTTGATCGCCTACATGGCATCTTTGTAATCCCATGTACTCCCAAAATTGACCCATCAGTCTATATCATATTCATTACCTATGTTGGTGCACATTACTTCACCTATGTAGGGGACATATCCTCTAATTTTTTAGGCCCTGCATCCTACCTTCCATGTGGTAATATTTTATCGAGTCGTGGTGATGGGAGGGACCCATATCATACCCATTCTTCATGTGCACGTGAAGTTACACATCGATAAATACAACAATTGATAATCGGAGGGTGTCGGTGGTGATCAATGGCCATCGTCACATCACGTCCCCCCACTGCCTATGGTTAACATAATCGCATAGAACCCCCTGCAACTAACATGGGTTGATGTGTGTCCTGGACTTGGGGTTCAATCGATAGGAAAATGAGGTCACCTTCCACCATACCACCATGTAAATTCCACTGTGGAAATAATGTCACCACTCTGCCATGTTAGTTGACATGTGGCTCCCATGTCATGTTGATGTCAACGTAAGGAAACATACCCAAAATTTTTCAATTTCACCTATTTTCAAAATTTTGCAAATATGCCCAATTTCAAAATTCTTCTTGTGGTCGCCATTGAAGATATGAATTATTTTCATACAAATGAATTTGTCCCTATGAATACCAATTCATCATCCACATACAAAATTTAACATCCTTCCCATCGAATTCTCCATAAATTTATCGACATAATTTGGGGCTTTTGCCCAATTTCTCTAAATTATTTCTTTATCCTCCATTACAGCTCTACAATTAACCTCAAAATGGCCAAATTTGTCATGTAAGAACTAATTCAGTCCCTGTACACAAACATTCAACTCATCCATGTTGAAATCACCATGAATTACACTACATAAATTGGGGCTTTTCCCCAATTTCATCCAAATTCACCATGGTCGCTCTGCAATTCTAAAATTCAACCAATTTCACCCCAATAAACACCAATTCACCCTCTACAACAACTGATTTCTTGCATGCATAATCAGTTAACATTCTTGGGCATGAAGTTTCTTCAATTCCCTTATGGAATTGGGAATCTTTATCAACTCTACCTTGACTTCCATGGTAAATTTGAAATGTGTCCATTACAACCCCAAAATGCCTCAATTAGAGACTGAAAATGATTGTTTCTAATTCCTAGGATCATTTATTTCAATTTTCCCATGAAATTCCCCCCAATTTCATTGTAATAATTTTGTTGAACAAATTGCAGGCGTGCTCTTTCTGACATTCTGTCAAACATTTTTCCTGTATAATCTACAATTTCACTTATGCGCTCTGCTAGTTGACCCATGCAGGCCCAGTGTTGAAAATGGAGCTCTGGTACCACTTTCTAACGTCCCCAGCCCCTAGCTAGGAAATTCCACGTCTAAATTTCCAACTCTGATACCATTGAAATTGCATAAAACTCTACATATGCATAGAATTATATAATTATATGCAATTCTAACAACATATATACATAAGTATAATTAAAACAACAAATACCCATAAAACAAAAGAGATAAATATGCACACAATAATTAACAAACACATAAGATACACTTATCTTATGAATAAAACACCAACTATGTGTAGATCTTCCACATTCCTCCCAGCCATAGACCACACTGATCGTAAATCTCAGCAATGGGTCATCCCCGAGCCGGGGATAAAAATCCACTGGGAAAAATGAATCCTAAGCCAAGATAAGATTTCTCAAAATCCAAAATACCTAGACTAAGGTGCCAAATATGAAAAATATTGTACATTCTCTCATTCTCCACATGCTTGTCCCACCCGAGGAAGTGTACCCCTTCTCTGCTCAACAATCCTTTGGCTACCCCACTTCGCTTCTGGGGCTTTAACAGCAGGCCATAAAGGAAGTCTTAGAGCCCTATAGCTACAGCTTGGCACCTTGGGAATATGATTCTAAGTAGTTATCTCACTTGGAGAGAATGTTCACGATCCCGACAACCCACTTCTTCATAACACATGGGCCTGACAACCCACCTCTTCAATAGAACATAGGCCTGACAACCCACCTCTTATGCTCATTCCACTCTCAAGATTCCCCAAGTATAGGTACGCCTGCAGAGTACTGCTTCCCTATACATATGATGGAATGATGAATGAATCCCCCCCAATTACACAATATCCACAAATTATATATGCATGTGCCCTATGTGACACTTGGCAGAGAAGGGACTAACTTTGTCCCTTTCATGTAATTTGTTATCTTTATTTGGAAACTTATGATAACATAATTCTATATGAGTTTAGGAGTTAGGAATAATACTATTTTATTCATAGGCCTAAGTCCCTTAACTTATCCCCTTAACCTTAGACTCTTATCCCCCTTTTCCCTTTCTAGTGGAGTTTAGCCCCCCGTACTCTTTTGTTTGGTTGGTCTTGTTGGAGATATTACACACATATAGGATTTTCCTTTCATTTTATTTTTCTAAGTTTATTTGGCTATGTTGACGGTCCCTTAGTATGAGATATTATCCCCTCATTGAGGATATTATCCCTTATACAAGGGTGCTACATACCCTCTAGTCAATTCTTAGTTACCATTTAATTAGACTAGTTGAGTGAAGTGTTGCATGTCAACCTTGGTTTTATAACCAAGTGTTGCATGATAACCTCGGGATCATCACCAATATTGTGCACTTTCATTGGTATCATTACCAGTAAGGAATATTCCACATGTGTGAGTGATCGCCTCCTCATTTCACTCTGATTTGGCTAGTTAATTGACGACTGCATGACGAATTAACTAGGACTAGGTGGCAATTCACCCCAATGACTGCCAGTGTGTGTCAGATATCTCTAGAACAATCCTAATGCACATTAGTTTACCAATATGGTGTGTTATTTATGTGATATAGAGTATATCACTTGTATTGTATCATTTTTCTCATTCGGTTAATAGAAATTCTTTCATTCTTTACTCCATTTTTTTGTCTCTTCTCTTCACACCATTTCATGTTTTGTATGCTTCATTGTTAGCTAGATCTTTTTTGCATATATCTCAAAAACTCTACATGGTATCATATCCCACAGGACACTAGCAAATATTGTTACTAGCACTCTTTTGTAGGTACCGAATATGGAACAAAGAAGTAGGAAAGATGGATTACTCACAAAAAACTCTTCTTATGCCTCACATTCTCTCCAAGATGAATGTTCCATAGATCCATCCGCCATATATAGGAATCTATGATATGGGTAAATATGGTTTTTGGTACAAAGACACATTGCATAAGGATGCTCAAAATCACCAAAAATATCCAATACCCACATTGTAGTTTAAAATATGAACACTACTACATATGGGCGTATTATTCCATGGAAATTTTCCACACTTCCACTAGTTTCATCATTTTTTTAAACAGGGCAGGATTTTCGTCAATATTGCCATGCAAGTTTGTCGCAATATCCACGAAAATCTTAATTTAACCTAGTTTGGATTTTCATCGCTATAGCAAAGAACTTTCGTGGCAATAGTGACAAAAAAATTTCCTATCTCATTGGTCGGTGTTAATGGCTAGTTGACTATTTTATCTATATATACGTGACTTTAAGATACTTTGTGACACAATTGCTATATTTGCGACACTGTTCTTGGATTTTGTTTGAGCTGTTTATATTTCTCGTCACCCACCGGTTGAACAAATCCAATTCTTGATCTACATAGCTCGGATTTTGAACTTGCAAGGTTAGTATGTTATTTTTTATTGATGTACTCATTTAACTTGTAATTATTTTTTCAAATGTCCAATTTGCGTTTAGCTTGTTTTTTCCTTGATAATATATTATAATATGTGTAGTACCATATTTCATGTATTTGGTTTTAATTGGATCTAGTTAGTATATTCTATGGAAAAGGGTATGTGGATCCCATAATATTATAGGTTTATGTAATCCATATACCCTTTTCCCTTCAATTGTAGCTATAATCTCTCTCTCTCTCTTCATTGATAAAGATATGGAATTGCTCTTGAAACTCAACCCTGATCGGTGAAATGATAGTAATTGATTGTTATATTCCCTTCTTTAGCAGGGACTAATAAGATACATAAACACTAACCCTAAACTTATGTTAGGTATATATGT
>SNQJ01S0104243.1:9136-30329 GCA_010110895.2 Picea sitchensis | reverse complement strand
ACTTTGACAAGCATTCAATATCACCAAATCCACATGGAAAAAGATAATTCAACCCCATGACACTTAATTACATCATATACATTCACTATATTTAGAATTATATCAATGGGAATCAACTTTGACCAAGAAAATTCAAAAATTGTCACATTTCCCAGAAACACAACACCAATCTGCAAAAACGCAGCACCCAGCTTGTGAAGGACTTTTGAAGCCCTTCCCATGCTCCAAATTCACTTCTAAAAGTTGAAATGGAAAGATTAGGATGTCTAGTTTTCATTAGAAACCTAAAGAAAGACACATGTACACTCCATGATGGATACAATTGCATTTTCCCACAACTACTCCCAAAAGCACAATGCCTGGTGCAAAAAGGTGGCAGAGAGTGATTTTTTTACCTGTGTTTGGGCATTTTCTCCCAACCTGTTTGTTGATTAGATATATGACATGTTTAGAGTACTATATATCCACCACTATCAACTTTTTTTAATTTGTATGTCGGAGGAAAAAGCGCAGCACCAAGGCATTGTGTTTCTGTACATGCCCGAAATTATCATTTTTTATGGGTTTTCTGCAAAAATAAGGCTCAAAGATGTATCGATATATATCTAACCATACGTAAATTTAAAAAAATGAGATAGGTTTTGGTTATTTGGTATGTTTGGAACAAAAACCTCCTCCAGTTGTAAAAAATAATTACTCATTTGTTCACATTTCAATTTTGAATTTGGTCACTAAAAACTGCAAAAGCGTAGCGACCATACAACAGAAACGTAGCGCATTTCAAAAGGGTGTTTGGAGGCTTTACCAGAGGATTTTTGGGATTAAAATAGTATGGTTGGACATATGGAGATGTCTAATACACAATAGAGTCATCAATAATTGAAAACGCTTTCTCCAAACCCCTGAAAAACGGACTTGAAGTAAAGTTGTCCAAAAGTGCAGCAACCCACCTGTAGCAACTGTATTTTGGGAATTTCTATTGAATCATAATAACCGTGTATAAAATGAAAGATTTTTTTGTTCCTTTGTTTATTATTGACAAAACCCTCTTTCACTTTTCTCAAATCCATCTTCATTTTGTCAAAAACATATTTTGAAGAAAAATTGTCCCTATGTACAACAAATGACCACAAAACCCTAAAAATCATGCCAATCACCTCCTTATTTTGTATCTTTGATGCTTTTTGTCTATGTTTTCCTTCCTCATGAGCTTCTCCAAGTTTCCATGATTTCCTTTTTCATGATAGAAAACCCTGTTCTGATAAGGGGGAAAGGGATAGGGTAAACTTTGGGAAAACAGAGGAAATGAGATTATGAATTTAATGACGACCCACTAACTCAATTGATGACTCATGACATGATTAAAATGACCATGAATTATAAATACCATAATAATATGGAGAGAGAATCAAAATCAACTGAGCCAAATGAGTTAGGTGTCTTCATCATGAGAGAAATGCCAAATAGATAGTTAAAGAATCAAGTCACCTATGATTATAGGACCCTAACATAGGCTCCACCTGGGGATGAAGATCTTTCAAGAGGTGAAAAGAACCATAGAACTCTGAAAACATAGACCATTGCCTTATCCATTGGGCCATGGAGTCACTGCATCTACAATCTTCAAAATGGCTCAAATTAAGCTAAACACTGAACCATACACTATCAACTGCAAACTCTACTGGAAACCACACACTACTGAAAAATATGCTCAAATGGATGAGTTTATTCAAACTTCTACCTACCCTACACTACTGATAATTTTGCCTTTCTAAATGATACAATAATGCCAGTGCATCCAGTCAAGCAACTGCTCTAATAACAATGCTCTTTCACTGTTTTTAAATAGTATGAGAAATAGAATCTGCATGGGAAACATAGACTGATTTCCAACCTGATCTTCACAACACAAAGCCCTGGGACTGTGGACAATCACAAAAACTTTAGGTATCAATGGGCATTTTGAAAAGAAAAACTCCTTCATATAGACAACTATAGGATCATGATAAACATGACTTATCTCTTGATATTCAAATTTATCCATTTTAAGACCATGACCTAATAATACACATATGCCATTTGTATCATTATGCAAATTCTGATTTTTCTATAGATTTTCTAATGAACTTGAGAAGAAGTTGTTACTGAATCAAACCATGAAAATGACTATCTAACCATATCTATATCGTAAATGATTTCAAGTCCATAATTGGCACATGAAACATGATCTTGACAACACATGTCATCCAATAAATCAACTATTGGATCCTGAAGAGACTGACGTGACTGCTACATTGATTCAAATGAAATTTCCTAACTTTGTATGTATTTATCCTCCAACATATGCTTAGGAGTTTCCTTCAAAATTTGAAATGAATTAAAGACTAATGGTACATAATTATATTCCATCGATTCAAATTTTGTTTCGGGCTCTAAACTTTCATCTAGAATTTGAAAGTCAAGGGAACTTAGTGGCTGTAATCCTGGATCTAAAACAACTTCCATGTCATCAATGACATCCTTAATTGATTCATTAGAACATTCTTCATCTTTACTATTGACAACTTGTTTATAATTTTCTCTCAGAATTTGAAATGAAGATAAACATAAAGGCATAGATATTTCACTTACTCTGAGATTTGTTGCATTTTCCTCATTGTTGTCATGATTTTTGTACAAAGGATGATTGTCATATTTGATCTTTAATTGAGCTTCCTCCTCCCAACAAAATGCTTCTGATTGATTTGAAGAGTCAACCTTGGTGTCATCATCATGATATTTATCATACTTGGGAAGATCATCCATGAAAGAAATGTCATCAAACATGCACATCATATCAGTTGGTTGTTCCTCTGCAAGTTGAGTTTGAGTCTCATCTTTGACCATATTGTGAATTGAATACATGAAATAATCATTTTCCAATCCATGATACCAAGGGTGAGCTGCAAAGTTTTTGGGAACAATGACCCTTTATTTCTCTATAATCAATGGAACATGATGTCTTTGAACCTCAAGTTTTTCTCTTATGCTAATCCTATGCAACATTTCTTCCATGGTGCTTGCCAAAATGTCTATCTTCACCTTTGAGGATGCCAGATGCTCCTTTTCTTTGTTCTTTATGTCTTCTGCCTCCAAATTTGACCTTTTGATCAACAAATGGGCTTCCACACTTATTGCACTATCTTGCATTTATTTGAGTGTTGTGGTGTTTATTTCCCTCAACTGAAATGCCATCTTTATATCAAAGACATATGGGTAGTGTAAGAGAGCTAAACCAGGAGGTGGTCTTAAATCAGCAGGCATGAAATTGTAAACTTGATTGAATCTGGCTGAAAATTGTTGCATTGTTTCTCCTGGCTGTCTTTTCAAGTGATTATATTCTTCCAAAATGAGGAAGGGATTCATCTCGATCACCCATTGATCCAAGAAAACTTTCACAAACTGATTGAGATCATTGATGCTTGCAACTGTCAGATATTTATACCATTTCTTATCTCTACTTTGCAAAGATAAAGCAAAAATCCTAATACTAACATCACTTTTTTCCACCTCAAAAAGGTCAAGATAATTTTCAAAACCTTGAATGTATTTTTCAGCAGTGATGTAGCCATATTCTCCATCAAATATGGGAAGATATTGGAAGTAATTAGTAGGGAAATCATGGAGTATGGGAGGTAAGACAAGAGGCTTGTATATATCTCGGATTTTTATAGGTGTAGGAGTATGTACAAGGATTGTAGCACTAGGATTAACCTCTTGAGGCTCATCAGGTTGAACATGCTCTTCATAAATTTTGGCAGTATGATATGGATCAGGATCATGAGAAGGGAAGAAATAATTAAAAATAAAACCTATCACATCTTAGATAAACTTCCATCTTAAACACCTGATCTTTTCAAATGGTCTAGTCATGTTTCAGGTTCTTCCTCCAATGGAATCTTTGAATTGGAACTAATTTGGAGCTGATTAGAGTCGCCAGGTGGATTATTTATCCTTCTTATGTGTGGTCATTGTCCACCATCAGTAACCATATCTGGAACTTGATATAATTTCTAAGGAAGGTCCCCAGTATGGTCGCCCCTATGTTATCACTTCGTAATTTCCAAGGCTGAGGAAGAAATTGGCAGAGGTAACCACAAACCTCTTTGGAGTCCAGGATATAGCCCTCCTGGACCTAGAGAGGGCTCTCTCAATTATCACAGTCAAGAATCTGACTGGAGTGCAAAGTGTTTATTCTAGGTAGTTTCAGCTCAGTTGGGTTTTGATTTTTTTAGGGTTTTGATGTTGGATCAGAGAGGAGATTTCAAATAACTAGGTCAAAGTATCAACGGGTTACAACAACAACTAAATGTAGGAGCAAGGTAACAATAACTTTGTGATGGATTTGAAAATTTAGTCGAAGTAGTGTAGGGTTTGAAATAGTGATGAGATCTTAGTGAGCATGTACACCACGAATTCACCAATCAAGAAGAAAATTACACAAAATGATGTTCCCAACAAAACAAAGATTTTCATGGAAGAATTATGCTTATAACCTCTGGGGAAAATCACTGAAGAATATAGATATGGAAATAATGCATGTGTATCTTTCATATGAAACCATAACAGAGAAAAAACAATATCACAAACTCATTGCACAAGAATTCCTATATTATAGATGCAACTTCTCCTTTGATTTCTTGAAAATATATGAAGTACAAGCTACAAGAGTTCCTCTCTCTGATGTCCCTATTTTTCTTGACTCTCTTGGGTATACATATAGATAAAAAAAAAAAATCCCCATATGAGGGGTCAAATCCTACCTCCTAGGATCAGATCACAAAAAATCTCTAACAATACCCAAAGCCAGGAAAGTCAAAATAGACTTCCCAGTTTAGCTCAACTAACTCAATTTAACTTTGACAAGCATTCAATATCACCAAATCCACATGGAAAAATATAATTGCACCCCATGGAAATTAATTACATCATATAAATTCACTATATTTCTAATTATATCAGTGGGAATGAACTTTGACCAAGAAAATTAAAAAAATGTCACATTTCCCAGAAACGCAGCACCAATCTGCAAAAACGCAGCTCCCAGCTTGGGAAGGACTTTTGAAGGCATTCCCATGCTCCAAATTAACTTATGAAATATGCAATGGAAAACTTAGGATTTCTAGTTTTCATTATACACCTAAATAAAGCCAAATGGACACTCCATGAGGGAGAAAATTGCATTCTCCCGCAGCTACTCCCAAAAGAGCAGCACCTGGTGCAGAAAGGTGGCAGAGAGTGATTTTTTGACCTGTGTTTGGGCATTTTCTCCCAACCTGTTTGATGATAAGGCACCAAAAGTAGATATATTACATGTTTAGGGTACTATATATCCACCAATATCAACGTTTTGTCATTTGTAGGTTTGAGGAAAAAGCGCAGCGCCAAGGCACTGTGTTTTTGTACATACTTGGAATTATCAATTTTTCTGGGTTTTATGCAAACATAAGGCTCAAGTCTGTATCTATATATCTATAAAAATAAGAAATTTTATAAAACTGAAGAGGTTTTTGTTATTTGGTATTTTGGAACAAAAACCTCCTCCGGGTTTCAAAAATAATTTCTCATTTGGTCACTAAAACCTACAAAAGTGTAGCGACCATACAACAAAAACGTAGAGCCATTTCAAAAGGGTTTTTGGAGGATTTACTAGAGCATTTTTGGGATTAAATTGATATGGTTGTAAATATGCATATGTCTAATACATAATAGAGTCATCAAGAATTGAAAACCCTTTCTCTAAACCCCTAAAAAACAGACTTGAAGTAAAGCTATCCAAAAGTGCAGCAACCCACCTGTAGCAACTTCATTTTGGGAATTTCTCTTAAATCATAATATCTATGTATAAACGGAAGACAGTTTTTGTTCCTTTGTTTATTATTGACAAAAACCTCTTTCAATTTTGTCAAATTCATATTCATTTGGTCATAAACTTATTTTGAAGCAAAATTGTCCCTATGTACAACAAATGACCACAAAACCCTACAAATCATGCCAATCACCTCCTTATTTTTTTATCTCTAATGCTTGGTGTCTCTGGTTTCCTTCCTCATGATAGTCTCCAAGTTTCCATGATTTCATTTTACATGATAGTAAACCTTGTTCTGATAAGGGGGAAAGGGATAGGGTAAACTTTGGGAAAACATAGGAAACAAGATTATGAATTTAATGATGACCCACTAACTCAATTGATGACTCATGACATGATGACAATGACCATGAATGATAAATACCATAAGAATATGGAGGGAGAAGTGAAATTGACTAAGCCAAACAAGCCAGGTGTCTTCATCACGAGAGAAATGCCATATAGATAGTTGAAGAATCAAGTCACCTATGATTATAGGACCCTACCATAATCAACTTAACTTTGTCCACAAAATTAATATCAAATATGAGCATAAATTAACTAAGTTTATATGTGATGCATAGATCTTTTATTTATGCATGATCATGTTCTCTGATTTGTTCTCATCTTAGTTCTCAATCTATGGGTGTTAATTCTTCACACACAAAAATACTCAAGTGTTGGTAGATAACTTAAAAGAAAATACTAATAACTGATTCATTATCAAATCTCATTCCAAGATTCAAGATTCAATCTTTCACTTAATAAGCTAAGTGTTCATTCTAGATGTGAGGTTAGATTTGATAGCAAGAATCCTAATTAATGTCCAAAAATAATGAAACAAAGTATGAAGTATGATCATATTTTTTACCCAAACCAATCCTTTTAATCAGACAGCTATAAAGGTATTGAATCTCCATTCACACACTACTCATATTAAATTGATTCTATTAGTCCAAATGTAAAGATTATGAGTATTGTGTCTAATACTTAAACCCATAATAAATACATTTGATGTGATGAATACATGGTGGTATTGCAATTATTTTATATAAACAAGTTGCTTATATAGAGATGTGACTTAGCTATCATACACTGTATGGTATTAATTGTGTATCTGAAACGATAATGAAAACTCTAAAGGGAAGTGACCAATCCCTGGGGTCAACTTTCACAAAGAAGGCTCAAGACATTTCACGCTTTGATGTCTCTCTATTAGAAATTGAACTGATCTTTTATAGGATTGTGTAATTGTAATTATAACCAGAACTTTGTAACTTGCATTAACCAAAGAACTTAAATTATGATTTCAATGAGATGGAAAACCATACAATCGTAAATACTTATCCCTAAGAATATGCAAATGTAATTACTGGTTATCTCTGGAGATGGACTCAAAATATTAATTCCAATCCCATAAATTGTAATAGAGAACACAAACAATTTGATGAACCATTCACAGGTTAAAAAACTTATTGTAATTATGAAATTGTTGATGGAACATAACCAATCGAAAATGTTAATGGAATTAACTACTTCTACAACATTAAAATTATTCTAGAAACAATATACATAGTGTTGCATCTTGGGTTGGTGAGCCCTTTCCAACCTATATCAATCCTTTGAAACTTACAGTGACATGATCAAGAGAAAATCATGAAGCTATAAAGGAAATAGTTTCATTAAAATAGAGTTTGCACTCACAATATGTGCTCCTTTACATAAATCGATTCAAAATGAAAAAACAAAAATGATCAAGGATGATCTTGGATCCAAAATGGAAAACTACAATATCATTAAATAATTCCCTTTCTGTCTCTGACTAACTTGTTTTCATTAATGTATTACATACATGTAGAACCCTAAGCAGAGTGATAAGGTTATTCCATGTGCTCTCGTGAACAAAATGCCCAAATTGAAAAAAGAAACAAACAAATCTACCATGTTTTAACTATCCATGATCTATCTGATGTCTTTAGCATTTGAAACAAACTTCAAAGGAATTGGTTTCAATTTCTTTCTATTTGTGGAATTTATAATGGTGCATGTCATTCTTCCTTGAGCCAATACCGTGGTATCCCCTTCGCCCAATTTTCATTCTAAAACTCGGGTTTCAAAAATCGATTGCAAAGGTCTTGTGCTATAGGTCAATTTTTGAACCACCTGTCTCCTTCTCTCAACAAGCCTATGGCGTGAGAAATTGACTTCTCAGTCACCTCCATTACCATCTCCCCAATTCAGGCTACTCGTCCACTAAAACCCTTTGTGAAATACAATGTCACCTGGTCACTGTATCCTTGTAACTTAGTGAATAATTCATGCCACCCTGCGACTCTAAGCATTTTTCGACATGAATTGTGCTTAGGAAGAGCTTCAAGATCTCACATGGATGTTGGATTGTGGTGATCGACCACCATCATGAATGGTAATGGCTCTATAAAGGAGAAAACATTGACTATAATGCTAATGAACAAAGTATGATAAGGAGATGTTCGAATGATCAACACTATTAAATGCTCATACTATTTCAATTTTAAACAATGTGAATGTAACTAATTTGAAATTCCTTAGGTGATTCAAAATGAGTTATAATAGTTGAATGAGGGATTACATAGTATTATAGATAATCATGGGACGCTCAAGTATGTAGGTGCAATAAAATTCCATCATATCCACATAACCTTAAACTTAATTATGGGTAAGTATGGAAGTATTGTTTTATCGACAGGTATAGAATCATGATGGATTCATATGATTAATAAGTAATGTATATAATCAATATTCCATATGGTTGACGAGATATGTGGACATATGGAGAATGGATGTGACTACTTTTCTCATAAACATGTAATTCGACTAGTGGAAGAGCCTTTGACTGATATGTTTTATGGGAAACATATAGGGTATGAGTCAAAGAAATATGGGGTGTGACACAATGGTCGGTTTAAATGTTAAATAAATTAAAATGCAATGGTAAAGGAAGCCTAAGACATGAAAGAGTAAGTAATATGTCTATGGTGGTGGAAATATGGGGTGTGACACAATGGTCGGTTTTAAATGTTAAATAAATTAAAATGCAATGGTAAAGGAAGCCTAAGACATGAAAGAGTAAGTAATATGTCTATGGTGGTGGTTTGATAGTGGGATATACGGTGAGGGTAAGGTAACAAGCATATGAGAGTTGCCAATAAAATTTCCTTTAGTTCTTAATAGATCAAAAGAGTTTAAAATAAACTTGTTTACCTATAAATTACCTTGGTTCAATTAACAACTTATACTTTGTGTATGTCATTAAATCATGCTGGAAGAATCTCTGCAAGATACTAAATCAAGAGCTTTGTTGTTGAATATGTACAGGTAACACTTCTTGTTGATCATAGAGACATTTGGTATGTTGCAAATGTTTAGGCTGATAAGTGAAGTCCTTTGACTGCCTATATTTGTTCCACGAAAATACAGTTACAAGCTTTCATGTACCTCCTATACAATTCTTGTACCAATACTAGCAACTTTATTTCTTTTTAACTGAAGGTGATGAAGTTAAGTGTTGTTGCTAATAGAGGAATAGGAGCATTATTATGATAAGGGAGCAATGACTTTGACTTCTATACATGTTGTGAATCTCTTAAAAACTTAGAAAATCTAAACTTATTCATGATGGAAATAGAAAAACAAAAATGAAACCAAAATATGATAAATGAGTATTAGTGGTTGATTCGGCCACCCAATCACAAATGCCACTGAAAATGGATATGATGATGGAGTGAGAGGAAATAGATACAACGATAACACTGAAGCAAGGAGGTGGGGGGATAGAATAATACGTATGCCTCAAGCTCTATAACGAATAATAGATTTGGTCCCTTAGAAGGAGGCCTTTTAAAGGAAGAGATAACCTCCTCTCTTTGAGACATTTCTTTGTTCTAGTTGCCTTGCATCCTATTCCCCTTTTATTCACAAATTGCAAATTTTTTTTAGAACCACAAACCAAATAATCTTAACTGAAACCCAATATTGGCATAATTCGATCTATGTGAATGAATTTGTTGAAGTCAAACATCGAAAAAAAACATTAGATTACCAGCCAATGATGAATGTTGTTAACCAATGCGAGACTACTCACCATGCAAATAAATGAGTGGAAGTTGAGTCACTTGAAAGATCTGAAAATCAAGGAGCATTGATGAATATCCACTACTTTCAGCGAGACAACCTACCATTAATGCATGCAAGCCCTAGGTACCATGAAAAATCTCCAACTTTGACCTTAGATAATATGTTGGAGTCGATGGGGAAAAGTTCGTTAGAAGGAGGTCCCTAATGAATCCCCCATCATATAACATGAGAACAAACATAATGATTTAAATAATAGCAAGTATAACCAACAACTATATGTCAAATTTTATTGTGGACCCACTTTCCAACAACCTAGTTTTCAAGCAAGTCCATGTCTAGTTATGCTAGAAAGTTGATTTTCATAACTACACTAATTTTTTTATTTACCTTTTATTGTTTTCTATTTTTTTTCTTCTTTTTATCGGTTTTTTCTTCCTATTTTTTTAACATATAAATATCAAGTAGAAATTTGGGACAAAATTCAAGCAGAGGTTAGAGAGGGGGAAGGAAACCCCCTATTCACAACGTCCATCTATGATTGTTATACCATATCTTGAAAAAAACTTTCCTTGGACATGGTTTTGTGGTACAATCTTAACCAGTGGCCATTCAACACAAAGGATATCTGATCTGAATATATTGTTATGATTCTCATATATCCATTATCAAATATGGTATTGACATCTTATGGTCCCAACCATCATCTGGAGAGATTACCCCTGAATTTCTTGAATCTGGAATCAAAGAGGAGAGCCCAGTAACCAAGTTTGAAGACCTTCTTTCTAATGAATTTTTCATGCCACCTGGCCCATTGTTCCTGAACAAGAATGATATGTTGGGTGGTGTCATGTCAAATTTCATCCAACTCATTCAATTGTGCTACCCTTTTCTTCTGAGCCTCTGTCAAATCTAAACCCGATTGTATTTTTGTTCTGAAAGTCCTTATTTGGAATTCAATGGGTAGGAGAACTTGCTTGCCATATACCAATTCATAGGGGGTGAATCCAATGGTGTTTCTCCATGCAGTCATGTTATCCCAAAATCTTAGGGATAACTAAGGAGATGATGTCTCTAGGCCCTTAGGTTGTAGACATGGAGTATCAAGAGACAACTTCACCAGCAGTGTCCACTTGCACAAATAGAGACCTGCTTCACCATCGCAGTTCCAGGATCATCGTGACAATATCCACCACATTAGCTAAACTTCAGAAGACATTTGATCTTGCACCATGAGGTACAAGCTAGGTATTATGGTGAGTGTCATTTCAATATTTGAGGAATTTGAGTTTTTATTTGATTTTAAACTTCTTTTGATTTTGTAACGTTTTCTTAGGCATTATGCTCTTTGCCCTATTTCACTTTGGTGGCTGACATTGTGCCCTAGTAAGTGGGTCACCCTTAGGGATAGATGCACTACTGGGAGGTCCTCTTGATGAGTCATCGTGCCATTCCCGACCATACTTGTGACTTTCCATACTTCATCCCCCCATCTGCTTACCTTTTGGGATTTTCAACTGTACTGACCCAAGAAGGGATTGTCCCTCATTTCATGGGAGGAAGGGGATGAAGGCCCAGAGACTTATAGATGGAAAAATATAAAATCCAAATATAAACCTTCTATATGCTCACTCAGGTATCTCGAGGACAATGAAATGTCTCTCATAATAAAATAATGGGACCCGTGAAAAATAATTAATGCAAAATGCCAACCAAGGTAGAGCATGTGAGGACATTGTTTTTCATGCTTAGGTAGAATACCCACACATGAATTCAACTTGGGGAAGCATGATGTGACCAAGGTAGATTCAAGTGGGGCCCTTTTTTTCATACTTAGGTAGAATCCCCACCTTGGAGTCAACTTGGAAACATCTTAAAAAGACAAAAGGTAATAAATGGGCTTGGAAAAAGGTTGAATTGAAAATGAAGGTGCAACACACCCTCTACAAAGGCACCCATAAATGAGATACTACAGTCCCTTTTATGTAATGAACCCCATGCCCAAGAGTCTTACCCCCATCCATGTCACTTTTTCCACATGTCTTAGTGAGAGTTCAACTTGGGAAACACTCCTAAACTTGAGGTGTGATTCACCCAATAGATTGCTTTTCAACCCTCCCATTGCTAAACTTGGCAAATTGCATAGGGTCTTTGAGAATTTTTTTATTTTTATGAGGTAGTTTTGATGTACATGCTTAGATGGATTTCTTATTGATTTGATTTACTTATCATGATGCATTTGACTTGATATTCTTGTAGGGCGCATTCATTGTCTTTGCAGGACCTAGTTGGTGGACAGATTTGGAAGAACGCGCCTAGCTTGGGCTTCCTTGGGGGTTGAATCCCACAGGTCGGATGCCATGGCCCACACACTGGAAAATGATGACAAACTTCGAAGGCCTGAAGAGACACCTTGTAGGACCTAACCAAACCCTTTTCTATCCCAACGATTTTCTCTTGAGGCTTAAACGTCACCTTTGAGGAGGTTGACATCACCCTAGTGCTAGGGTTGGGGTGGTGGTGTTGGTTGACTTGAAACTTGGCACATTTTGATGGATGAGGGTTTGAATTGGAGGAGAAAGGTCTAGTGCATGAGAGGGATACCCTAGAGGGCCCAACGAATTTCACTTTCCACTCCAACAATTTGCAAAAGTGCCAAAACATCACCCTAGAAGAGGGATGACATCACTTTAGGGTTTCTATTGAGCATTTTTCAAAGTTAAATTGAATTTTATATTGTAAAGGGGAAAAGTAGGGTTGTTTTCCCCTTACTTTGTGGTTTAACCCAAAATTAATTGGAAAAACACTTTTATTAGGTTTGTATAAATAAAGATCATTTCATTTCACTTTTACATCATAACTCTCCCATCTCAGATAAGATTCTTGGCTGAAATTTGAACCCTACTTGGGAATTTTTGTCTAAATCTTTTGCTAATATCTCTTGCTATGGTTTTCTTTGGCTATTGGATGAAGAATTAAGGCACTATATTTCTTGGAGTATTTTTCTTGCTTTTATGGTGGATTTTCTTGGTTAAAAGGAGTTTATCTTGTTAATGCTTGGACTAGGTAAGGAATATTTCATGTTATTGATTATTTTCTTTGTCATAAGGTTAATTTGATAATATTTTGTGGATTATAAGGGCATGCAACCCCACTAAACCCATCATATTTGTCTTGGAATAATTTATTGCATAAAGGAATGCTAGGAGGAGTAAAAGGGCTTACACCCTCCTAGGGTTTTCCTTAGCTAGTCTTGCTTGCCCTGGGGAGTAAAAGGGCTTACACCCCCAAGGAAGTATCACTACTAGCTCTTTAATTTTTAAAAACTCCATAACCCAATAGTTAAAATCATTAATCCCTTACATTGGAGAAATAAAATCATTGCATTGGGATACGTAGAATTATGAGATATCAAAATTGTTTAAGTTGGAAACTTTTCTTCATGTTATAAGATTTATTATGCCCTAAGAGCATCCTCTTTTAGCCAAGGATTTAATTGCTGCAATAAATTTAATGCTACATCTATTAGGGCTGCAGAAAACTTCATTTTATTTCATCATTTACTTACTTTTCAACCATGGAAATTGACTTCTAAACCTAGATTATTGTTCTATTGGTTATTGGCTAACATTTTGTGGGTTTACTTGTTGATTTTTATGGTTGAAACTTGTTGTTGTAGAAAATATTTTCTACAGCCAATTGGTTGCTACAAATATACTCCGAAAAATTCATAACATCCCTCTAAATACCGCTAAAGCTTGTGCTAAAGTGTTGGAATTAATCTACATGTTTTATGCTTTATTCTCCAACAATTATTTGATGCTTTAGGTAGTTAAATTTGCAATAATTGATTATTTTACTTGCTGATATAAATTTCCATTGACTGCTGCAAATAGGGGCAAAAATCTTAACTTTCTTTTCCATTGGATTGTTTAGCTTATGTCTTTCCTTTTCTTGTGTCTCGGGAAGGTACTACCATATTTTGCAAGTACTCAAACACTTGGTAACCATAAACCACCTCTGAAGCTCATTGTCAACCCAATATCCACCCAGAAAATTGACATGTAGGGGAATATCTTCATAAGTATCACTTTCCATCTCACATCTCCCTAGGGTCACCTGAGACTCCCCCTTTTGTTAGATTCTTCCTTCCCAAAAGAGAGGGAGGGTTTATCTGAGTTGATGGTGGGTAAAATCTCCCACTGTTATCGCCATCCAGTGGATTAGGTTGGTATTTTCCCAACCTACAATTTTCGCAATAACAAATCTTATAGGCCCACAGTGCCTCCAGAAGTCTATCTTCCCAGACCTTATCATGAAATTGCACGGTCTTGGTTAGAATGGCCTCCAACACTTTGTTGGTAGACTCGACCTATATGTTACCTTCTGGATGATATGTATAATATTTGTGATAATTTATCTGATATTCTTGTGTAATGAATTAAATCATCTTTGACATGAAATTCACTCCTTGATCTATCATAATCTCTCTTGGAACACCAAAACGGGTAAAAATATATTCGTAAAGAAAATAAACAACTGATTTTTCACTAGCTTGATATAGAGATTTTTCTTCTTTCCATTTGGTTACATAATTTGTACAAACTAAGATATGCCCTTTTATTTTTTGATGCAGGAGAGATTGGTCCTACGAAGTCCAGATCCCATATTTCGAATTGCTTAATCAATACCTGTGGTTGTAGGGGCATTTCTTCAGCTTGCACTGACCTCCCCATCCTTTGGCAGATGTCACAGTTGAGTGTTGGGGGCCATGACTGAGGGGTAATCTTTGAGTTCTTTCCTTTTTTTCTCATCAGATACTTATGTGGGGCGAGCATGTTGAAAACCTTCCTATCGTCGAGGTTGAAGTCGCTAAACTTCAACGCTGTGAGCTTATCTTGGTTAGCACGAACTGCGTGCACCTTTTTCGAAAGGTACGCAATGCCAAAGTGTATTCAAAGTCTCTGGGCACACTGTCTTGATTGATTGCACCACTCAGAGGTGGTAGATAGGCAGGTAAAATGCTCGGAATCAGCTTGGCATTCGCGATATTGTCTCTGTGCTTCATTCGTTTTTCATCATCTAGTCAGGATGGTCCGACTCGATCAGTGGACGGAGAGGTCTGCAGTCCTCTCATCGAAGATGCTTGTACACCTATAGACATTCCTCTCTCCAACATGACTATTTCTGTCATCAATTCGAGGAGAACTTCTGTCACTGATTCTTCAACTGTGGTGAGCTCGTCGGACATACATGCTCGGGATTAAAATTATCGAGGTCACGATGGACTTAGAAACTGCACTGGAATAATAGCAAGGGCACAATGATCACTGTATGCAATTCGTTCAGTCTACGGGCTTCAAATTCTCAGTTAGCAAAAGTGTTCTACGTACATGGCGTGAAGGGATAAGTAGGCAACTCGACAACAGTTCGCGTGCAACGATTATGAGCCCTATTAACTCTTGTTCGATCCGTTATGGTGCGGTCCAATGGTATGATGACAAACCTTTATTGTTTTTCTGTCCATTCGGAGTAGAAGTTGAACGGATATATCGGCCCCAATGGCTATATTTCTTCTCCATGGCGAAGTGCCATGTGTCGTTGTTCTGATATCCCAGCGAAGCTCCAATTCTGCAAAAAACAATTCAGCAAAGTTCCCTCTAGAATCTTCTGTAACATTTCAATCTTAACCCTCTTCTTATTTATCTTTCTAGCCTTCTTTCCAGTGAGCTTCGTCTCGGTATTCTTTTTTCCATTTTGATTCTTATCGTCTTTTAACATAGTCACTGTGCGTTGTTGAGATTCTTTCCTAGAATTCAAGGGTAATACCTCTTCTTTATTTGGAGTAAGTACTTCAGTCTTCCAGGTTTCCTCTGATGTTCCTACAACTTCGACATCAGGGTTTCTAGTGTCAAATAGCTTCGATCTATTCTCATGTTCTTCAATCAATTATGCGATCCTTGTAGTCATGAAATCTTTTAAGTCTTGTTTCTTCTGCTCTGAGGCTTCTTCTTATTCCTTTCGTCTGGCATGAGCTCTGTCAATCCAAGGTTTTCTATTAACATGGTAAACAGGGCGTTGTCTTCAATAAACTTAATAATCTCAAAATATTCCTCTGTCGAAGTTCCATTAACGTTCATAGGTATCTAAGCGAGCTTCCCACATATGTTTAGCAGCTTTCCTCTTAATAGTCCTATTCCTCCTAATGAAGGGATCATAGAAGGCCTTCCTATATCTTCCCAAGTTCTTTCTATCATGATATTCACTTGTGTGTCTTCATCTAGAACACAATCAATGTCGAAGTCTCCTATTCTTGCTTCAACACATTCTTTTTCTTTAAAGATATTTGATAACCTGACATGTCGGTAACCATTCAGGGTTTCATTTATTTGTAGCAATACTTTCTCTAATTTTTTTTGGGGTTCTGCTATAGCCTTAGTTTCTGGATCTGCCTTAGGGTTCTCCTAGTTCAGAGTCATTCTTTCAAGCTTAGCGATCATTCTAGGGAAATCCAACACTTCATGGTCCATAGCCTTACAACAAAGACAAATAGGTCTTCTTCCAGGGCATTCCTTAGCAAGATGCCCTAGTCTTTTGCAACTATAATAGAGGGTCTATCCTCTCTTTCTTTTAAATGATCCCCAGCCTCTCCTGTACTACACACTAGGACCATGGTAACTAACCTGCAACAAATTTTTTCTAGGATCCTGCATCCATTTGTTAGTCCAAATATTATTTCTATTCATAGGTATAATATATCTTTCACTATTCTTGTGGAATCTACTCATATCAAACCTTCTTTCATCTATTAATACCCTAGTTTTCAAGCTAGGATAAATCCTATCAATCATACCTAGATCCATATTCTAGAAATAAAATTTTCCACTTATCTTACTTCTACAGAGCACAAAGCTTTCAGATCTAAAAATTTTAACTATTCTTACCTTTATCATAGCACAGAGCTTGTAGATCTTACCTCTTTTGATCAGAAATTCTTACTTTTACCTTTCTTAGAGTGCCAAGCATTTATATCTTGCTTCCTTCCTTCACATCTTCTTTTCTTCAGATAGGGATTCTTTCTTTCAGATCTGATCTTCTTTCTTTAGCATAGATCTTTATAATTCAAGTAGAATACTACGCACTAGGGCACAGATCTATGCAAAAATATTTCAGGTCACTTCTTTGCACAAAGCTTCTTCTTTCTCAGTTCCTAGCAATCACGGTTTCAGTCCCGACAACTGAACCATTTGTTGGCACATGGGAAGACCCAGGGTTCAACACTACAACAACACACCAACAAAGCCCTAACTACCATCCCTTTCGGAAACACCTGCGAAGCAAATGAAGTCTCACCTGAGGTAGAGCCAGGGGTGGTTGTAGGACTCAAGTGTCTGCAACCTTAGCTGGGACACAGATATGTGATTGTACTACTTAATAAATCACTTAGCACCATTAGTTCCTCAATATACAGTCAATAACCACTTCGCTTATAAGACAAAACTTCGCAGCATTAACACTGATCTAATGTATTCAAGCACTTATCATAAATAAATATGTCAGATCTGGTAGATCAAGCACTGAGCATATTCATGTATATCAGATCTATCGTTCTACTTATCAGTGGCACTAAGCATAAGAAGATCTATCTTAAACATATCAGAGCACTTAGCATATAACATATGAACACATCAAGACAAAGCACAAAGCACATAACACAGTGTTTATGTGGTTCACCCCCACCCTGGGGCTATGTCCACCAAATCTTCTTCTTTATTGTCTTCAATCAATTGGTTACAAGGACAGAGCCTCACAATCCTTACTCCACATAGGACATAAGATCTTAACAACTCACTAGATCCTTCTTCCTTGCGTTACAGCACAAAGCCTTCTGCAGTCTCTCCCAGGGACTTGCACTTAGCTCTGCAAGTCTTACACTGAATGCACCAAGCCTTGATCACACGGATCCAACTCTTGGCACTTAGCCTACATCACACAGATATATCACCCACTACTTCTCTATATGGCCTAGACATCTATGTATACATACTAAATAGGCCTAAACATGGGTAAACCCATGGGCCGACATCCCATTCTCGTTAAATATTCCCAAAAACCCAAAAAGGGGCCCAAAAGGCGGCCGAGATCCCGTGATATTTGCTTCGTCTTGTGCTCCTCCTTCGACAGGCTGTCGAAGTTCCAAAATAGGTCAACATGACCAAGAAATTCCCAAAACTTGGTCAAGGTCCAACATGTAGAAATTGTGGATAAGTTGGATAAGGTATTGGAATTTGTTGTGGGGCCATATTTCCATAACCATTCCCTCGCCAACTTTGTTTCCAATTCATTGGAGTATTCCATTGTTGAGGATAAACATTATAATATGCAGAAAATTGTAATGAAGGGTCATGTGCCATACCTTGTGGGTGTGGTTTCCAAGGCCTTCTTTGTGCAACTTGAAAATATGGTTTGACTGTCCCATTTCTCCCTCGATAGATAGCCTGGAGTCTAAACAATGAGAGGAGTCTCTCTATGTCATGGTTATCTAAACAAATAGAAAAATCTTTTGCATTATCCAATGGACACTCTCTTAAAGGATTCATTTTCCTACACCCAACACAAAATATAGTTAAAGTTGCTTCTTCTTCTTCTTCTTTCCTTTTAATATTAAGTGTATCTCGCTGCAAGCTAATAGTACCAAGGATATTTGTTTTAAAAAAATTTAGTAAGTTTCCTACTCCATCCTCGTCACTTCACTTGCACCAAATTTAGTATCTCTTGTTAAAGTATCTCTTACTCCCTTGCCAAATTTGGTTGTACTTCGTGAATATATCTTGCAAACATCACAATTTTTTGTAAATGATAAGTGAGAAAAATCACCAGAACCCATGAGATTAAGCACTTCTATATACTCTTCATGTATCCACTTTAGAAAAATAGTTCTAACAGTATCATTGTTTAAGGTACTTTGTTTAATCTTATGAAGGTTGTATAGGAACCTCTCAACATAGTCCTTAAGACTCTCCTCATCTTGTTGTTGCATCTTAAAAATGTCATTCAGTGAGTCTCTAGTTCTACAATAATCTTGGTATTTATTTAGAAAAATAATTTTCATATCTTCCAAAGACCTAATGGAATACTATGGAAGTCCCATAAACCATCTCAAGGCAGAATCTTTCAAAGTTGCAGGAAAAACTTTAATTTTTTAGCATAATCCACATAATTATGGCTTCTATACAAGATATCAAACTCAAATAAAAAGTTATTTGGATATTCAGTGATCGTACCTCTAAAATTTGGCAATATTGATGGTGGAATGTTCTTTATATTCACATTTGATGTTAGATCGAGGATAGAGAATCCAATGGTTGCTTCTCCTTCTACCTCTACATTTCTTTCTTCTTCTTTTGCCATGCTACCAAATAATCTTAAATAAAGTAGATTTGGTTTCTTGTCTTAGTTTGGAGAGAAGGGTGGCTCACTAATTTGGTTTTGATGGACAATAAAATTGTCCTCAATATCTACTTTAGGTATCCCTTCTACCGCAACATATTCTATTTGTGATATGACTACGTTCTAGGCTGATCCAAAGACTTTGGAAATGTGTTCTGGATTGACAACTTGTTCTAATATTGGATCAATATTTTGGGTTTGCTCACCCATTGTGTTATACTCATCTCTTTTATCCATACTTTCTCTTTGTACTTCCTGCACCTTTTTCAATATATGTTCTTAATTGTGGTGTGGTATGTTTTGGATTCACCTTTGATGTAGAACCTTCTCCTTCCTGCAAGGAACGACCTTTATACCTTTCATCCAGATTAGTAGGCGAGGGGTTTAGCACTACCAAAAAAATCACCTGGAATCTTACTATTTGATTTAAGAAACCTACCTTTGTTATCCCTATGCCTAACCATTAGTCAACTACATGACAAAAAAGGGTTCAGAGAGACTCACCAAAGTGGATGTGGTGGGCTAGAATCCTTGCAAAAATTCAAAAGCTAGAGCGACTTTGCGTCTTACCATCTTGTCCTCCATAAAATCTATAATTTAGTTAGGAAACCAAATAGAAACAACTAACTAAATTATCCTTCTACCTTTTACCTTTTAACAACTCCTTGGTAACAACACCAAAAAAGTTGGATAAATTAATTGTTACTTTAATATACTTTGTACTTGTCAATCTGGTTTGTAAACTTGTGCATTGTATACACAGTATGTGTAGGTAAACTATTGAATTTCAAACTACTGTAACTTCTAAAACTACTCTAGCATATTTGGAGACAAGCAAACTACACTTCAAGCCAATCATTTATCAAGATAATATCATGCAAACCTTTTGAATTAGCTTAACTTTGTCCACAAAATTAATATCAAGTATGAGAAGAAACTAAATAACATTATATGTCATGCATAGATCTCTGATCTATGTGTGATCATGTTCTTTGATCCGTTCTCATCTTAATTCTCAATCTATGGGTGTTAAGTGTTCACACACAAAAATACTCAATTGCTAGTAGATTACTTAAAAGAAAAAACTAATAACTAATTCGTTATCAAATCTCCTTCCAAGATTCAAGATGCAATCTTTCACTTAATAAGCTAAGTGTTTATGCTCTGGATGTGAGGTTATATTTGATAGAAAGAATCCTAATTATTGTCCAAAACTAATGAAACAAAGTATGAAGTATGATCATAACTTTTACCCAAACCAGTCCTTTTAGTCAATCAGCTATAAAGGTATTGAATATCCAATCTTACACTACTAATATTAAATTGATTATGTTATCCCCATTTTGTGGATAACTAAGAAGATTATGTCTTGAGGCCCTCAAGTTGCAGATATGGAGTGTCGAGAGACTACATGACCAACATTACCCTTTTTCATAGATGGAAAACCCACTCACCACCACAGATGGTCACAGTTTTGTAGATGGCATCAACCACACCAACTGGCTTTCGGAAGGAAGTGGGCCTTGCTCCATGAGGTACAATTCAATATTATGGTGAGAATCATTTCAATATTTAATCCATTTGATTATTTTGTGTCTTAGATTGCTCTATATTTCAAGATATGTGCTTGGACATTACACCTTTTTCACTGCTTCACCTTGGTGGTTGGCATTGTTCCCTAGTAAGTGGTTTTCCTTGGGGATGGGTTTTCTACTGGGAACTCCCTTAATGATCCATCGTACC
>SNQJ01S0104242.1:30339-42390 GCA_010110895.2 Picea sitchensis | reverse complement strand
GGGGGGGGGGAGCTTTGGAAAATCTTTTCAATCATATATCTGAGCGACAACATCTCATCTGTTCATCTGTGCGCTATCTTTAATCTGTGAGTGCAAAATGGTATTTGCTTCGAAACTTAGGATAAGTGCATTATGTGTGTTTTCCCAAATTTTCCCTGTTTTCATCACCATGGGGGTTAGACATCAAACCTTTAAACCTTAAAGCTATGGTTCAACCTTGATCATCATGCCTATTATATTGAGATAAAGCAAACTACGCTATGTTCTAACCTAATCACCTATGACAATTAGCCCATATTAAACTGTTAGACTAAGAAATTACTCTATCCTGGGGTTATTCGACCAAGATTTGGCAGTTTGGTCAAATTTATTCACTAGCTAGCCTAAATCACTTGGCTAAGATTAAACAGTTTAGCCAAGCTTATTCGCTACTCCTATCAACATCAATTTAAAGGACTTGGCCATGTTTAAACTGTATGAACCAAGTCACTGTTATTGCATGGGGCTTTATCCAATTTATTTTATGCCCTCTTTTATTCTTTTTCTTTCTTTTTTTCCTTTTCTCATATTATTTTCATAATGAAAAATCATTTGACAACCAAAACAATATAAGGATAAAAAATTTCAGTCACCAGTTGATCCTATAAATTATAGGGTTATAACAACGGCTCCACCTGGGGATGGTACTCTCCTTGTGAAGTGCCAAGAATCATGTTTTCTGATGTTCTAACAAACTTTCTCCATAGTTGCCTTTGTTGCATGATTTGTTTTATTTTTGAAATTTGATGACAATGTTCAGTGGATTAGGGCCTTCTCCGCGAGATTCAACCATCTGATACAATTTATTCACTCAAAACTTGTAAGCAAAATGAAATGATTTGTACAATGGAAATGGTGTGACTGAAGGTCCCTGCTGAGGAGGTGAATAGTGCTTCAACATTCTGCCATTCACAGGTCCTCCTAGTAGATTGGTCCCATCGCTGTTATTGAGCAAGAAAGCATTATTTCCTCTAAATGCGTGAATTATGTAAGGTCCCTTCCATAGGCTATCGAATTTTCCATGCTTCCCCTTATCTTGATTTCGAGCATCCCATCTCAGAACTAGGTCACCAAGCTCAAAGTCACCTCCTTTAGTTCTTTTGTTGAAGACATTTTTAATGCTCTCTTGGAAAACCTGAGTTTTGTTGTATACTTCTTCTTTAGACTATTGCAAATGGATCATCTGGTTTATCCCTCTTTGGGAGTCATTCAACTCAGCTTGCATCTCTTGCAGCAGTTTCATGACAGGAACCCCTAAGGAGGTAGGAAAAACTGCTTCAGTGCCATAGACCAACTGATATGGGGATGTACCAATTGACCTCTTGGTGGTCAGTCTGTCGGCCCAAAGTGCGAAAACTAGCTTGTTGTGCCATGACTTTTTGTTTTCTTGCAATGTCTTCTTAATAATGTTCACCGGGGTTTTATTGGATGACTCTGCCAGCCCATTTCCCTAAGGGTAATAGGCTGTGGAATGCCCCAAAACAATATGGTACTGGTTGTAAAAATCTATGAGATTCTTATATCGAAAAGAAACTGCATTGTCAGTTATAATCTTTCTAGGACAACCAAAACAAGACAAGATATTATTTTCTAGAAGTTTAATAATGAGAGAATCAGTAGCTTTCTTGCTTGGTACTACTTCGATCCATTTTGTGAAATAGTCCGTAGTAGTGAGAATCCACCTGTGCTGGCCCAAAGAGGGAGGATGTATTTCTCCAATAAAGTCTAATCCCCATTGCTGGAAATGAGCTTCAATAGAGATCGGTTTCAGGGGAAAAGGAAGGAGTTTCCTTTTTCCCTCGAACACCTGACATTAATGACACGAAGTCACTTTCTGATGCACATCAATGAATAGTGTAGGCCAATCGAACCCAGCTCTAAGAATTTTATTAGCCGTGGTATTCCAGCTCAGATGACCACCACAGTCTCCTACATGAAAATCCTGCAATACTTTGTCAGCTTCATCCTTTAACAGACAATTCAACAAAATACCTCCAGGATACTTCCAATAGAGATTTCCTTCTAGAATGCAAAATTTTAATGCTTTCAATTTCAAAAACCTAGCTTTAGTTTTGGTCAAACCAGGGGGAGCTTGTAAGTTATACAAAAAAAATATCAGGTCTGCGTACCATGGAGAGTTCAGAAATACCTCTTTCACTCTTGGAGTCGCCTGCTCTCCCTGTTCATCTACTGCAACTAAGAAATTAATATCAAGAGCATGGAAATTGGATTCAACCATTAACTTTTCTAGTCCTTGACCTTTAATCAGTTTAGTAGGCTTAATCTCTATGTCATACTCTAGAATAATAGAAATCCATTTTCCTCTTCTGCCGTCTGGATTGTCTTGGGTTAAAATGTCCTTTACTACTGCATTTAGAACATATGCGATGGTGTGGGAATGGAGAATATATACTCTAAAATCCTTTATGGATTTTACTAGGTAAAAAGCTTGTTTCTCCATTATTTTATAATTCAGAGTAGCATCTCTTAAAGATTTACTGAAAAAGGCTATGGGTTGTTCATACCCTTCGCCTTTTTTCTATAGTAATACTGCTTCTATGGTATGTTCAAAAGCGAAATAAAAAAGGTAAAAATCTTTGGTGAAATTAGGATTGATCAAGACTGGAGCCTGAGTGAGTGCATGTTTAACTTGTTCAAAAGACTGCTGGGATTTAGAGTCCCATTTTATTTTTGTGTCCTTTTTTAGCATGTTGGTGATGTTTCTGAGAAGCTCAACTAGGTTAGGTATGAATCTTCTTAGAAAGTTTATTTTTCCAATGAAAGATTGTAACTCTTTAATATTCCTTTGGTTTTCCAGTTTCTGAATGGCTTCTATTCTGCTGGGATCTATCTTAATACCGTCCTTAGAGATTATGTGCCCCAACAGTTTTCCTTCCTCTAATCCGAAAAGGCTTTTCTTAGGATTCAGAGAAATCCCAAATTTTCTGCATTTCTCAAACACTCATCTGAGATGTATTAAGTTCTCGTCATCGGATTGGGAATAAAAAGTTACGTTGTCTAGATAAATGAGAATAAATTTGCCAAGTTCTTCCACAAAAGCGATGTCCATCGCTCTTTGGAAATTGGCCCCAACGTTCATCAACCTGAAAGGCATTTTCACGTACATGAAGGTTCCCCAAGGTGTTGTGAAGGTTGTTTTATCTTGGTCATCTAGGTGAATGAGAACCTGGTTATAGCTTGAGAAACCATCTAGTAAGCAGATTCAGCTGGATCCAACTACCATTTGTAATATGTGGTCCATTTTTGGCAATGGGTAGTTGTCTTTTAGAGAAACCTTGTTTAGGTTTCAGAAATCAATGCAAATCCTGATTTCCCCAGATTTCTTTTGGGTTGGGAACATATTTGAAACCCATTTGGAAAATCATAAGGGAACCATGATTTTAGCATCATACATCTTTTTGATTTCTTTTTCTATCAAGGGAATTAACTTGGGATTGATTCTCCTAAGTTTCTGTCTAAAAGGTTTTTGATGTTTATTTATCGTGATCCTATGTTATTTGATGCTTGTGTTATAAGACTTCAAATCTTCGTAACCCCAAGTAAACACGTCCGAATATTCCTTGAAAAGTTCAATGTATTTGACTTTCTTCTTAGGGGGTAAGGATTTTGAAAGTTTTACTATCCTGGGTTTCTCTTCTCTCCCTATGTTAACGTCTTCAACCTCTTTCCCACTGGCTTCAATTTTAGGTTTTTTAGCTACATCATTAAAATCAAATAAGTCTTCTAACAAAACTAAACCCCTAGGCAAAACATTACTCTTTAAATGAAAAATGTCAGAATCTATCTCATCTTGCCTAATTCCTCTGAATCTACTTTATTTACACTACTATTTTCAAAAACAGATCTATTTACACTTTCATCATCGTTTTCTAAGTCTATGTTTGTACACTCGAAATCATTTTTACATTGTAGAAAATCTTCAATTTGATCATCGTTCCCAAATACCTGCCACTATCTGATGTTGTCCGAGACAATAGGTCTGCACTTTGCCTCCACTGTGTATGGGTGAGTGGAAAGGAAAGGTATCTTACATGTAGCTGCTGACGTAGCTAACCCATCTGCTAAAATATTTTGTCCCCTGGGCATCACCTGCAAATCAACTTCAGTGAAACATTTAAGGGCATCCAAAAAAACATTTCTATAAGCTCTAAGCCTGGGATGTTTTGTTGCATACTCACCTTTAATTTGTTTGATAATTAATTCAGAATCGCCTCTTACAATGATTTGTTTGGCACCAACCTTATTTAGTAGTTTCAGATCGAGCATCAAAGCTTTGTACTCTGCTATGTTGTTGGTACATTGAAAATTCAGTTTGTAAGAATGGTTTTCCGAATATCTGGATTTTTGATTATGCAACCAAACTCCTACTCCAGCTCATTCTTTGCTTACATCTCCATCGAAGTCCATGCTCCATAAATATGCTGGCAATTCTTCACTTATTACGAGTTTCTTTCCTTTTGCTTCAGTGATTTCTTGGTCTTCATTCGGGTTGAATGTATCTTCTTCCAACTGAGTGATTTGTTCTCCCATATCACTGTCGTTATACAGGATGAAGGAATCTAGATCAGAGTGAGTAGAGTATAGAGGATAGTTATGTGGATTTTCTTAGTTGCTGACCATATATTTCATCAGTGTCTCTCTGTACAGTCTTCTCTATTGTCCGAATACTGGGATGGTGGCATATGACATATCCAACTACAAAGTGCCTTTCAGCTTGGCCCCCCAAGACCTGGATAGCAACATACCATATTTTTGGGGAATGTGCACGGCCACAACATCCATAACCATGCTTTTTTCTGGAATATGAACTAGAGTGATACATAAGTCCTTGATCATTTCGATACATCTAACTTTGTTGGATTCAAAAGAGTGTAAGTCCTTGTAAGGTCTAGTGACCTCAAGTCCCAGTTTTTCCATCACTGCTTTAGGCATCAGGTTATGGGAAGCACCTGAATCTAACATAGCATTGTGCATAATTAGGTCATGTATATTAAGGGTGATGTAAAAAGGAGCGACAACACTAGTGTCAGTCTGACCATCAACTTTAGGGCCAAACAGGAGTTCAGGTTGATCATCGGTAAGATTTACCATGTTCGAATGATTCACCGATCCAATGTTTAAGGTCCTTGTGCCTATATCAGGTTCAATGCTCAGCATTTTAATCACCTACGATCGGTAAACATCCTTACTCATCAACTCGGAAAGGGGAATGGGAATTTTCACTTTGGCTAATTCCCCTTTGAGGCTGAAAGGGGTAGATACTCTGCTTTGGCTCAACAATTCTGATTTGTCCACCATAGTCTTCTGGGTAGAAGTACTTGGTTAGTTGGTTGATGAAACCTCATTCTGCGTTGATCTTTGTAAAATGGTAGGGTTCCTTTTTGCTGGAGCGTCAACATTACCTTTCTCAGGGATCTTCTTGGTAGAAGGTTTAGGGGCTTTCTTGGTTTCGACTGTTTAATTCATTTCGGTTACCTTTTTTGGGGAATTTTCATCTATCTTTTTACTTCGAAGATTGTACTACCTGTGTACCTCCATAATGGCATTTTCAAATGCCCACTGTTCACTCACCTCTATTTGAGAAAGAAGGAAAAGTTCTTTCTCTTCCTGAGTAAGGAAAATGGCTTCATGATTGTGAATGCCCATGAGGTTTATGTGTGTGTCTTCTAATTCTTCAATTACCTCCTCACCCTCATCAGCATAATTTTCCTATAGGGGTGGTCTAATCTGTTGATCAGGACCCCTCTGTTCTCTTTGATTCCTAGGATCTCTCTGCCTGATTTGGGGAGGATTTCTTCTGAAGTTAGGATTCCGAATTTGTGGAGCAGGTTGGTTTTCTCTAGGAGGATTTCTTTTGGTTACAGTAAGTCTCTCCATTGCTCTAGCTAAGGAATCTAGTTTGGAATCAAAAGAAGATGTGGAAGGTTCCTCTTTAATCGTGAATCTCCTCTCGATCCTTTGTCGTGCCCTTTTAGCCAGCAGGTTGGCCTCTACACTAATTGCGCTTTTCTGCATGTCCTCCAGGGTGGTGGAGTTTCTTTCCCTTAATTGATATGACATATCAGCATCAAAAGCGTCAGTGAATTTTATCAGTGCCAAACATTGTGGGGGTTTAATATCAGTTGGAATCACATTGTATAGGTTGTTGAAGCAGGTACAATAGTCTTGTACTGTCTCTCATTGATTCCTTCTAATGTTTTCGTATTCTGACAAGATCTGGATAGGATTTTTCTTTACCTCCCATCTGTCCAGAAAACTTCTTTGAAAAACTGTAAGGTCAACCACTAAAGAAACACGTAAGACTTTGTAACATTTCTTAACATCCCCTGTCAGACTCTGTGCAAAAAGTCTCATTTGAACGTCAGCTTCATCCACTTCCTGTAAGTCAAAATAGTCATTCATTTTATCAACATGTTGCTGTGCGTTCAAGGGACATGTACCATTGAACTGGGGGAGTCTCATTTGATAGTCCTGGGGCATGTCGTGTAAAGGTGAAACCAACACCAAGGGAGCATATCTGGCCACCATGATAGGTGGAGGGGGTGGGACAACAACCTAAATGATAGGTGGGGCTATGGAAGAAAATGAGGAGGATGAGGGAATAACTAGCACAGAGTGAGAGGTTTGAGGTTTTGCAGTGGGAGATAGTACTTCAGGGGTCCGGGGTTGCAGGACGGCTGGATCTAAAATGGTTTCAGTCACAAAGCTATCAGATTTCGTTCTAAACAGGCTTTGTTCAAAGATTGTGTCGAAGTCGAGATATTGAAGGGAAACAAGTTCCTCTGGAAGAGAAGGGGACCTGTAAAGGGGACTATGACTCCCAGAACCTTTTGCAATGGTTTTCTTTCTGAGTAATTGTTCTGGATTATCAGTTGCTATCGCAGTTTCCGGGTCTAGGTGGGATCGAGTATAAGCTCTTTTAGGAGCCAGGTTTTTTATTTTTTTTTAATTTTATATATTTTGTATTTTTATGAATCCAAAATTACTATGTACAAGCATTTAACAACCTCTGAACATTATTTCTTTCTCAGATTTATAATTTTTTTAGAAACAAAATTTTCTTCTAGGAAAAACAAAAACGTGGGGTTGAATGTTTGTTCAGTTCCCCAGTATGGTCGCCACTATGTTAACGCTATGTAAATTCCCAGAGTTTGTCAGAGTGGAAGAAATTTACAAGAGGTAACTTTATCCAACCACTTTGAAACTGGAATCTAGCCCTATTAGCTTCAGAGAGGGATCTCTCTTTATGATTTAGCGATGTTTTAACTTTAAGATATTAGGCTAGTTAAATAAAATAAGATTGAAAAGTTTTTCTGTTGTTTTTGTTAAGTTGGTTGAAAAGAGTTTACACTTCCGTTGGGCTATGGAGTCTATATTATAAAGATGGAAATATAAACAGAAATTAAAAGATTCTTTTCATAGGGAAAGATAATGCATTCATTGGATTCTTTAGTAGTAAAATGATGAATAACAGAAAATATGAGAATATCAATTAAAGTAAAGAAGCATTTAAGAATTTCTTCACTGTAATATCAAAAAGATAAACATTAAGATCTTTCAAAGCCGGAAATAGGGTATACAAAGATAAATCCTGCAACATGCACTACTTTAAAAGATTAGATTATAAAACAATATGACAATTGAGAGAGAAAAAAATTTAACATAGAAAATAATAACATCACCAATAAACAACACGCGAGAATCCTGTGAAACGTCCCTTTGTATTACTGGAAGATCTCTTGAAAAAAAATACAGTCTTTCTAGCTTACAGGGTGTAAAGATCAACCCTTAGTACTTCAAAGTTTGAAGTATTTATAATAAAAAATTAAATACGATCCTGTCATTAAAGATAAGGACGTGGTAGTTCTAAATTTAGCTCACTAACTCAACAAAACACAAAAATTCATAAACTGTTTGATGATGTGTTGAAACTTCATGCTGATTTCTGGGGTAAACCGTTGGTGAGGCTTATGCACGACCTCATCTGACTGGATAGTTGACTAGGCTTGGACACCTCAGCTCTTACTCTATCAGATTGCATAACTCTTCCCATCGAAGGTTACTGGGAACACTGACTTTGAGCAATCTTCAATATACTTCATCCATCTCTGTATACTTGGCAAAGGTTGGCTTGATGATGAAAATGTACTGGATCTCGTGCTGTATGCTAATGTCTGACTGGAAAGCTTATAAGAAGGCCTTGCCTATGATACTACCTTGTATTCCCGAGAATTTCGAACTATCTTTAGCCACAATGGCTAGTTTCTTTTTATAATCAGACAGTGTCATTAACTTGTCATTTATGACCCTTAAGCCAGGGAGGCCTTTCTTCTGCAGAGCTTCAATTTTACTAAAAAATATTTGCACTCCTATGTCTATAGCATGGACCTTTTCCTCCAGTTGTAGCATCAATCCTCTTTTGGTCAGGACCCTCTTGACCTCGAGGATGGTTTCTGTCCTGTCTTCAATTTTCAAATCCTCTAACTCTTCTCTAGTCTTTGAATTTAGGAATTTAATGATCTCAGTGGCTTCTGCGGGCATCACTCCCAATTCTCCTCTTATCTTTTCAATCACCTGCTTGCTTCTTTGCACCAGTTCATTCTTCTCAAACATGATTTGTACTATAGGCCATATTTCATTTATGGATTTGGTGATATCCATCCAGACATTTTCCTTGACCTCAGCAAGTGTTTTGTCTGCCACTGTTTGCTTTTGAAGCTATTACAATTCCTGTTTGAGCTTGTCTGATGTTTGTTTCTCCTTGGATTAGCTAGCTTGGTAAGAAGACTTGAGTTCCTGAAGGATCTCAACCTCCTTTTTAAGTCTGCTAATCTTTGTCTCTTGGAAATTCATCTCTTCCATGGATTTTGCCAGTTCTACTGTCTTCTCCAGAGCTGTCAGTGGAGTTGCTGAGGGAATTTCTGCTGTAGATGTTGTGCTTACTCCTACGAGGGGAACTATGCTCAATGGAATGACCTCCATGGGATTTGATTGTTCCTTCTCTTTCAATATATTTTCCAATTCTGATTCCATCTCCTTCAACTGTGCATTCTGCTCCGTGATTAGCTTGAGCATCTCATCCTTTTCCCCTTTTGTCTTAGCTATATCCTTTGCTCGTGAATCTTCTATTGGTGGTAGTTTCAACTGTTTCCTCAGAGATGCTATATCGACATTTTTATTTTTAAGCATCTCCTCGACTGCTTTCAAATTCGAGGGATCATACCCGATCTTGAGGACTATCTCTTCCAAAGTCTTAATTCTGTTATCCTTTGCAAAGGATGATATCATTTCTAATTTCAATTGTGTCTGGACATTGCTCAGAGATACCTGTAACTTAGAGGCAACAGTAGAAGCATTTTCCAACATGGAGAAAACCATTTCTCCAGTTTTCCTGTGCAGATCCATTTGATCAGTGGGATGCACATCTTTAGTCTGAAATTCGAATGTTTCCCTTTTGTAATTGGTGATTACTTTCAGGTCTGGCACATGTGATTGCAGAAACACCATGTGCATTGTACACTTCTCAGTGTCAAATGCAGACAACAGTCTGTGTTGTGCAGTTGATGTTTGCTTCAAGAACTGAGCATAAGTATTGCTGGTCAGCGTCTGATTTTTCTTTCTAATCATATCATACTTCTCCAAAACACTCAATTTTGGTCCTATTTTGCTCGACTGGTTGACTGGTGGAGTATCCGTGGGTTGCATCGAAAAAACTGTAGACATGATTTATTTGCTGCCTTTTCCAAGAAGTGACCGATCATCCTTCATAGTTGCAGTGGATTGGCTTCCCTTTTCACTAGCCGTGTCAGGTGTAAGATTGGTTTTTGGCCTTTGGTGTGTCTCTGGAAATCTTCAGCCAAGACTTCCATGATGGAAGGTGAAGTATCCTTCCTGGGTCTTTTCTCTTTGGGAACCTGTGGTGCAGTAGTAAGACTAATATAATGACCAGAAGATCTTGCTGTTCTATTTCAACCAGGGTGTTTGGCTCCCATTCTGTTTGATTCATGAATTTTTCTATCTCAGGCTTGGGTGTATAAACATATGGAATGTTTTTATTTTTAATCCTCATCTCTGAAATTATCCTTCATGGGTCATAGTGCCATATGAAATTGACAAAAAAATTCATTTCTTTTAGCAATCTGTCTACTTCCTCTCCGGCGCCTCAACTATTGTAGATGAAAGATCCTATTTTCCCTTTGATTCTAAGTTGCTACTTCTTTTTCAGAGACACAAAATGTATGTCATTTGAGTTAATCATTTTCCTTATGTACTCCAAAGAAAATATCCTCATGGGTAGGTACTTGGGCAGTCTGTATGGAGCCAAATCACATCCATAAACTCTGATTTCAGTGTGGTTTTGGTAAATATACCAATCGCCAGTTTTAGCAAGATTTGAGAGGTGTAAGATCCTCTAAATATCCTCATTTATTCTTGGCTTGGGTCTGCCACTGAGCATGCTCACCACTGGATGGTAAAACTACTCGATAAACTGTTTGAAACTGAATTCTGTAGAATTTTGCTTGAGTAGTGAAGTCCATGTTGTTACCACCTGTGGCCTTCCGTCTTTGTCCATCTTCTACATTGATAAGGAGAATTTGTCCACTTAAAAGAAAGTGAACATGTAAGCCAGTATTGAGGAATACTGGAACATGCCCTCTGTGGCGAAATTTGAGAATTGTTCATGAATATTGTCCGCCAGGAAAGTACTGTAGTCGAACTGAGTGGTAGGTCTCTCATCGGTGGAGAAAATTGACAGAAAAAACAATATGGGTTCATCCACCCATTGATCCGAAAAATACCCCAGCAGAGCAGAAAGAGATGATATGACCTGTTTTCCATTCACTGACAACAGATAGGAAGGATACGGGGGATTTTTCTTGGGGAGCTGAGCGGCATGTGGGAGAAAAAGCTAAAAAATATGAGCTCTTTGGGGGAATGATAATTACTGGTATAGTTCTGTGATGACTTCAAGTTTGAAAGGGGAGGAGGATTCAACTCTGGGTATCTGCATCATCTGATCGATGGCTTCAAGTGTAATAAAAAACAAATTTTCTCCTGATGAAGATACTATGGCTCTCTGGTCGGGAATGTAGTGGGCTTGGCATTTGAGGGCGAATTCGGGGAAATGGTGAACATGGGAGAAAAGATACAGGGGAAGGTTTGATTCCCAGAGTCCAATTTCATCACTCTGGTCCAAGAAAATGTCCTTTAGCCATGATTGTAAATTTGTGAAGTCGAATTCGCATCTAGTATCTGTGATTAAATGATGTTTATCAGCTAAACGAATCCTATCGAGACCGACAGGAGGTGGGAGGAAAGGATTTTCCTCAGCTTCTGGTTTCTTTAATTTTGGCGCCATCACTATCAAAATACCTGCAAGTAAAACAAAAAGTTAGCAGGGACGACTGTGGCTTTGGACAATTGATTGAAATGGAGAGGAAATGGGGAATTTTTTTTTTTCTCTGGTGTGGTGATAGGGTAAATGATGGGGGAATGAAGGGTGAAGGTAGTTTTGAGCAAAAAAATACTCATTGGGCATGGGAGATAGCTTAGCAGGCTAACAAATAGGTTAGCCTATAATAAATTGCCAACGGGTCATTCAGAGCGTGAGATGGCAGGTGACAATGAATGACAAATACGACTGCGTGATGTGGAGGGAGTTGATTGGGACTTGACCATGGTGAAGGGAATTGTAACAAGGTGAAAGGACTGACAGAGTAATGAGATGTGATCTTTAGGGGAAAATGGGGAAGATGATATCATGGGGTGATAGGGTATGTCAGATCATGGTAAGCTGTGGGAGTTTGAACCGATGGATTCTTGCCACGTAGAGGAAAGGGGCTCGCCAGAAAAATAATCTATTCCAGACCCCCCCCTTCCGTTAAAAACAGATCGGTCGGGGGGGTCCAAAAACTACCATCAGGCATCCATCAGTGCGCATTCTCCTAGATTGTATATGTGTGCGCGATGTTTAAACAACATTCCGGAACC
>SNQJ01S0104242.1:0-30329 GCA_010110895.2 Picea sitchensis | reverse complement strand
ATGATGCTTTCCTTAAGTTTTAGATATTGAATTTACTAACTAAAGAGGGATAGGTGACATACCGTTTAAATGCCACTTCCTCTCACCATCACCATCCTAGCTCCATTCCAATGCGCATACAATGATGATCCTGCAAAAGAATGAAACCAACCAAAGAGATAGTAATAACATAAACTCAATATAAACCTATGTATGCGATCAAGGAATCATACAATAAAACACAACAAGCTTTATAGAAAAGAATCATATTACTGTATCATATTAAATGTGAAAGAGAGATTACAACCATGGCCTTAATGTTGTAAGGTCCTTTCCAACTTTCCTTCATTCCCTACACACTTCTTACTGCAAAGATTCTGAGACCATGGATCTGATAGCTACTCACAATCTATCTTGACAAATAAAATCTCAAAGCTACTCTAACCAAGCTAACAATCCCAAGCCAAAAACAACTAACATTCTCCATGAGAGCTCCTCTCCTTTTATAAGTTGAAGAGGATAAGGTGAGGAGGTTAGGATGAACCCACTAAATCATGAAAGTGAGTAAGATCCAAACCATTTAGATGCCACCTCACCATGGAAGTTTCTCCTTCTAGAAGCAATGAGAAGATGCTCGTTTTTCCCACGTATGAGCATTCTCTCACCCTACCTATAGAGAAACCTGTGAACCTTTCACAACCCAGCTATGGTGTAGCCTATGAGAATCAGGCATTCTCGCACCCTAGCCATAGTGCAACATGTGAAAACCATCTTTAATAGGGTTTTTATAAAGGAAAATGCAACTTCTTTTCTCAAAAAATCTCTTCTCCCTTCTTTCTTCAGGAACTCAGGCCACTAACCCCTAAGAAGACTACAGATAGGTTTACATCATTAACAGTCATAGGGATGACGAAAATAATGTGTAACATCTACGCCAGGGGCTTAAACACTGGTGTTGGCTGCAAAAAAAGGATGCCACATTTTCCAGTTTCCAAGTCGACTCGGCCTCATTCTGATTCTAATGAAGCAGTTAATGAAAGTGGGGGGAGGTGGTTGAAACATTGTCTTTCCCCCATGAATGGAAGGTCAAAAAGGTATGACCGTGTAGGCAATTTGTCAGCCTAGATAGTCTGATCTTGCGTCTGACAGGGGAAGGCATGTGAAGAAGAGACTGTATGCACATTCTGAATGAGAAGACGCAACACCATGGAAGCTCGAGCACACCTCTACTGTTGTTTACACAATTTTTGAGTATATGTATGCATTTTTTATATTTTGTAAAGGTCGATGGTTGAGATGTGTTCCCACATTGTAAAGTTTTTTTTAAAGCCCTCTGGTTATATAGTTATGTGATTCGATCTGAGACTTCTGGTTTAATGAAATTCAACTTCCTATTTCCATGATTTATTGCCTTTGATATTGAATGTTCATTATTGAAGGATTCACATGGATTTTTATGAGTGAGTTGTAATGGATGTTGGATTATAGCCCGGTTATAGCATTTTCGGTCTCCGAACTCCGAAACCAAGAAGATATTGTTTTCCAATTTTTTCTTCCTTAGGTTGTTGGAAGAACTGTTGTCCAGACCAGTCATTTTCAGTTTCTCCTTAATTTCTTCCTCCTTCTCACCCTTAATACAACTTACATACTGAAGTTGAATCGAGACCTCATTTGCGGGTGCATGTTGGTCCAGTTTTTTGAGTTAAAATGATATTATCCTGAGCCTGCACCCATTCGACCCCCTTTAAATTATTCACTATGACATACAAACTAATGGGTACTAGGCTTACCTCTGCTAAAATCCATAGGTTACTTCTGGTGCTAACATTTCTGACATCGTTGCTGGAGATGAATTGACGCTTTTCCCCAGGTAGAACGAAAATGAGTTTATGATTATGAAGGTGCATCAAATATCAGAACCATTGAAGATTGCATTTGCACCTGGTGACTCCACTGTGGTGACTCCACTATCTAGACTCCATTTTTTTAGTGTGACTACCTCTGGCTACACTTGGAGCCCCCTGAGACACAAAGATCAGATATGGTCTTTGATGGTGAACAAAGACCAGACACACTCATTATGCATATCATTCACCTGGTAACTCCATGATTAAAGGATCAATTGGTGACTCCACTGGTTTGAAATGGAAAGAATCCTTGCTTGAAGGTTCACTCCTTTTAATTTTTCTATTGTTCCTGGTTTTCCTAATGTTGTCCCTACTGCGAATGAATGGGGTGATTATTTGCCCATATTTAGAGAGCATAAAGAAGACAATCCTGCTCAACATCTTCATAAGTTTCATGAATTCATGCATCAATGGGAGATACATCATGAGGATGTATTATTAAAAATTTTCATGATCTCATTAGCAAGAGATGCTCATGAGTGGTCTCATTCCTTACCCCCTGTGAGCATTTCCTCCCTGAGAGAATTTCATGCAGTTTTCAATAGGAACTGTCAAAAGTTTTATTCCTCTGAGTTTATTTGTCAGAATTGTTGTGAGGAATATGAGGACCATGAGGAGGAAGAAGATGCTTTGGGTAGGCTGATGGAGCTGGTAAAATCACTCTCTGCCGAAATAGAAAGGTTCAAATTTGAGGAAAGCGCAAAGGATTTTCCAGTCCTTGAAGCAGATGTTCTTGGAAGCTCTACTAAAGATGATGATGAATATTTCATAGCTGTAGAGGCCTTGCATTCTACTCCTGATGTGCCTGCTATTTCAAGCTTTGATGATTATTGATATGATGAGAAGCAGAGCCTTACTTCACAATTTGCTGACCCGGGGAGAAGCCATCCTGTATATGACAGATACAAATCAGATTCTGAAATGGATATGTAGGATTTACAAGAGCATATGATAGATCCTTATCCTATATTTATTAAAGAAAAATATTATGAGGAAATCAACCATCCTAAGTAGCAAGATGAAGAGCATATCTTTCCCACAGTTCCTATTTATGATGATTATGAATCAGATCCTTGGGAGAGCTACGAAGAATAAAAGGAGCCAGAGTGGCAGTTTATCTCCTGCACAGAGACTATTAGTGAAAAACCATCGCCTGGGGCCAGTAAAAATGCATCGAATATTCAACCACCTGTGCTTACCAGAGATATTCAGCCTTGTGTGAGTAGTTGTGGAGAAGAACGGGCCACCTGTTACAAATTTTCTGGATTTTTCCACTCATTCTATGAGCTTGTCAGCGAGTACTTGGAGTGGCATTTCCTTCATATCTTGGAGACTCCCAACTTTATCTCAACCTCGGCCTTCAGAGAAAAGATGAAGGATGTAATCATTCTGTTGTCGCGGTTGCATCATCTACTATTAATCACTGATAGAATAAAATATCTTCTAGTTAGGAAGTTACTTGAATGGCTATGGTGGAAATTTTCTTTCACCTAGCACCGTGTAAAAATCAATTAGTTTAGGACTGTACATAAATAAGCTCCTTGGAGCATGTGTGTTTATTTTTCATTTTTTACTTATCAACCTGTATTCCTCACCAGGGTGTTTTGAGCTTGAGTCCATAGCCCAATCCAGAAGGCAAGTAGAACCGCAAAAGGAGTTCTTAGAGCCTTGTAGGGAGGACTTTATCCCCCATGGAGCCTAATGTTATCACATATTCTTGTAGGGGGATGTTTTTCCTTTGGATTTTTTCCTTGGGTGACAAAATGTGAAGTAAGGGGGCTTAAAAACCCACCAATGTGTGTCATCCAAAGTTGCAGCACGTTGTGCTAAGGTGTGCACATATCGGGACAGAAGAGAATGCCACTTCGAGAATTTTGAAGTGAGGAAGGTGCGCAATGCCCGATTCCCCGAGAAGAGAAGTCCCAAAACATTTGGGGATAGAGTCCTAGGTCATAGTAGAGAATGCCACTTCAAGAATTTTGAAGTTAGGAAGGCACACAATGCCCGACTCCCCGAGAAGCAAAGTCCTGAAACATTCAGGGATAGAGCCCTAGGTCATAGAAGAGGTCATATCAAAGGGCATCTAGCACTCGCTAGGATCTAATTTGGGAGTTCAGGAATCAAGAGATTCGGGAGTGGATCGCATCAGAGCACTCGAAACCTGAAGTTTTGAAGCACTCAAGAGTGGGCCCAAGGTCATAAACTGAGGTCATGTGGAAAGGTTGGCACCCATCGTCAGGAGCCTTAGCCGTCATATGTAAAGAAAGCCCGACCATTGATCTGAGTAGGGTGGTTTCGTCAAATCATGAGTTGGGGATTCTGTTGTCAAGTTATATGAGGATTCCTGAAGGACGAAATCCCGAAGCACCCGTGGAGATAAGCGTTGGGTCCTGACCCGAGGTCGCATGCAGGTAAAGGTGCAGATTTCATGTAAGCTATGCCAAGGGCCAAAACACCGGTGTTGGCTGGAAAAAAAGGCTGCCACATTTTCCAGATGCCAAGTCGACTTAGCCTCATTTTGATCCTGATGAATCAGTTAATGAAATCAGGGGGAGGTGGTTGAAATATCGTCTTTCCCCCATGAATGGAAGGTAAAAAAGGTCTGACCATGTAGGCAATTTGTCATCCCAGACAGTATGAGCTTGCATCTGACAGGGGAAGGTGTGTGTAGAAGACACTGTATGCACAGTCTAATTGAGAAGATGCAACACCATGGAAGCTTGAGCACTCCTCTGCTATTGTTTACAAATTTTTTGAGTATATGTATGCAGTTTTGATATTTTGTAAAGGTCAATGGTTGAGTTGCACTCCCGCATTGTAAAGTTGTTTTTAAAGCACTCTGGTTATATGGTTATGTGATTTGATCTGAGACTTCTGGTTTAATGAAAGTCAACTTCTTGTTTCCATGCTTTATTGCTTCTAATATTGAATGTTCATGATTGAAGGATTCACATGGATGTTTATGACTGAGTTGTAATGGATGTTGGATTATAGCCCAATTATAGTGTTTTTAGTCTCTCGAACTTTGAAACCAAGAAGATGTTGTTTTATTAGTTTTTCTTCCTTAGGCTGCTGGAAGACCTGTTGTCTAGAGTAGTCCTTTTCAATTTCTCCTTAATTTCTTCCTCCTGCTCACCCTTAATACAACTTATTGACTGAAGTTGAATTGAGACCTAGTTTGCGGGTGCATACTAGTCTAGTTTTCTGAGTTAAAATGATATTATCCTGAGCTTGTGCCCATTCGACCCCCTTTAAATTATTTATTGTGACATACAAACTGATGTGTACTAGGCTTACCTATGCTACAATCAAGAGGAGACTTCTGGTGCTAACACAACCCATGCATCGAGACCATCACTACATTTAAAACCAATAGACCATACCACCTTTCTAACTTAAGCCATAGCATAATCCAAGTTCTATATAACAATTCACATAACCATTAGCACTATGATCTTGCCAAATGTGCCACCAACATTCCATACCATATGTATATTAAACATATAACTCAATTAAATCGTATAATCATCACTTGTTAGCTAGGATTTAACAATAATCATCAAGTGTTTTTATGCATGTAGTATAGTTAGGATAGCTTTTAAATCTTCCCCTTGCAATTGTTTCTCATTTCTTTTAAGTTATTCACATGTGATATTGAAAAACTAGGTCCCCTTCCCTTGCATTTATTCTAGTATTTTTCCTCTCTCAAAACTTCCCTTCATGTAATTTTACTAACATGTTTGTTATTTAGGTGCAATAAGAACAAACAACAATGACATTAATGAATATCATAGGTTGTAGTAACATACAGAATCAACCCTTCATAAGCTCAATTTATAACCAATAACCACAAGATATTCATCAACCATGTGAGCTATGTCACACATCATCTCAACCTAAAAAATGAACAGATTTGCTCTCCAATAGTTCAAGGGTGTCCCACCTACTAGTATTATTTATTTTTTATAATAATAGGTTTTAGAAATACTTTGCGGGCAAAACTTCGTTGACAATTTCAATTGTCAACAACCCTAAGACATTAGAAGAAACCATAAGGCGCGCTAAGTGTTTTTATGAGAAACAAATGGGAAGGCTGACTTTCCAAAAGGATTGGGAAGATAAGATGAAAAGCAAGGTGGAACATAGGAAGAAGGGAGTTAAGCCACCATTTTTCTGAAATAATGTGCAAGGACATAAAACTCTCCTAGAGATCAGAATGTCGAAAATAGTGGACAAAAGTCATGGAAACAACCTATGTAGAGTTGGGGTTGTGGAAAAAATGACGTGCGCAGATATTTCCCCCAAAGAGGTGATAAAGTGTAGACTGCACATAGTGTACAACAAGCTACAACAATAGAGGACATGGGTAGAAATGTGCCAAGGATTTACACCATGTTGGATAACAAGTAGGCTAAGTTTCAGTCGCACATGATCGAGGTGGAAGGTAATATCAATGACCAACCCATTTCTATTTTAACTAACTCAGAATCTATTCATAGTTATCTAGATCCTAAGATGGTGGAAAGATTCCATTTTCTAAGAAGAAATCTTGGAAAACCTTGGTTGGTGCAGTTAGCTATAGAAGAAAAAATAAAAATCGATGAGATGGTTAAGGGATGCCCAATGGAGATGGATGGATTTTGTACAAAGGCTAATTTGAATATTATACCTTTGGATTCGTATTATTGCCTCATTGGCATGGATTGGTTGGATGAGGAACATGTTCTCCTGGATTGTTACAATAAGGAATTTACTTGCCCAGATGAGAAAGGAAAGTTAAGTTCAATTCAATGAATTCCAAGGGCTGTGACTATCAAAGAAGTTCCGAATTTGCAGATGAAGAAACACTACAGGAAAGGATCTCAAGTATTCACAATGCACATAGAAGAGGAACCTAAGGATAAAGTGCCAAGTGTGGAAGATTATGTAGTATTGAAAGAGTTTAAGGATGTCTTTAAGGAGATATTGAGATTTCCTCCAAAAAGAGATATTGACTTCTCTATAAATTTGATGCCGGGAGTAGCACCTATGTCCAAGACTCCTTATAGGATGAGTACACCAGAGTTGAAGGAGTTGCAGATGAAACTTGAAAGGATTATGAAGAAGGGGTATATACGCCCAAGTGTGTCGCCTTGGGGTGCACCGATTTTGTTCATAAATAAGAAGGATGGTATGATGAGACTTTGTATTGACTTTAGGAATTTGAACAAAGTAACATTAAAGAATAAGTATCCTTTGCCAAGGATAGATGACCTATTTGATCAGTTGAGGGGCATGCGGATATTTTCCAAGCTAGATCTCAGATATGGTTATCACCAAGTGATAATTAAGGAAGAAGACATCAGTAAGACTTCCTTCAGAACAAGGTATGGCCATTACAAGTTTACAGTGGTGCCATTTGGGTTGTTGAATGCACCGATTGTCTTCATGTGTTTAATGAATGGAGTTTTCTGAGATTACTTGGATAAGTTCATCATCGTATTTTTTGATGACATCCTTATTTACTCAAATTCTGAGGAAGAGCACGAGCCACACTTGAGGATGGTGTTGCAGGTGTTGAGGGAGCAAAAAATTTAGGCAAAGTTGAACAAGTGTTCATTTTATCAATGACATATTCATTACTTGGGTCATATTATTTCAGAAGAAGGAATAGTTGTGGACCTTGCGAAAATAAAATCCATTGAGGAATGGACGACACCAAGAAATGTCATAGAACTGAGATCCTTTATGGGACTAGAAGGGTACTACAAAATATTTATTGAAGGATTCTCACATATTGCACATCCAATCACATCCCAACAAAAGAAAGGTGCATGATTTGTATGGTCTACAGATTGTGCAAGGAGTTTCCAACACTTGAAGAATTTGTTAACAAGTGTTCCAATTTTAAGAATTGTTGATCCAAATGCAGACTTCGTTGTGTGCACGGATGCATGCAAGGAATGACTTGGTGGATTCTTGAGTTAGAATGGATGTGTGGTGTGCTACAAATCAAGGAAGTTGAAAGAGAATGAAAATATCTATGCTACACATGATTTAGAGTTGGAAGCTATAGTGCATGCCTTGAAGATGTGGTGGCATTATATCATGGGTAAGAAATTTGAGCTGAGAACATAACATTGTGCTCTAAAGTATTTGTTTGGAAAATCAAGTTTGAATGTCAGACAAGGCAGGTGGTTAGAGTTCCTTAGTCAGTATGACTTTGACATAAATCCTATCATAAAAAAACAAAACAAGGTGGCTCACACACTCAGCAAGAGGATGCATGAGATGCATGCTACAACCATTAGCATGTACCATATGGATTTGCACAACAGAATTTTGGAAGTTTCCAAAGAAAATATGTGCTATATGAATATAAGTACGACCTTATAACAAGGTATGTCCTAGTTGGAATTTGAAGGTTATGAGATTAGAGAGGATGTGATCCTCATGTATAGACACAAATTCTATGTGTCGAATGATCAAGAGTTGAAGAACCTGATTTTTTCAAGATGCATAAGGTTCCTTATGCTAGACATATAGGTTACCAAAAGACAATTGTTGCAGTCAAGAAGCAATGATTTTGGCCATGTATGAAAAACGAAGTTGTGGATTTTATTGCAAGATGTCTCGAATGTCAGAAGGTCAAGGATGAGTACAAACATCCAGCTGGTTCACTACAACCCTTTCCCATTCCTCAGTGGAAGTGGGAAGTTGTGACCATGAAATTCATAACTATGTTTCCTAGAACCTCTAAGCAATGTTATTCTATTATGGTAGTGGTGGAAAAGTGTTACACATAAAAATTACTCACTCCAATGATGACCTATTTTCACCATTGTTAGTGTCGCAAGTGTCGCATTTTGGTCATAAGTGTCGCAAGTTTCACAAACAACATACTATCATCTTGCCTATGTCGTGTCTTGAACGAAATTACAAGAACAATTTAAGACACCTTCAAAGACTAGTTTAAGAAGGAGAAATCACTTGACAAAGAGTACAAAGCCTTTACTATGGAAAAATCCACTCAAAAGTCATTTTTGAAGGGAAATGATCCCCTACCCACTGTCAGGGAGTGCTACTGCTCCTTGAACTCCTCCGGGGGAGCATTGCAATGCTTTGTGTACCCTTTTGGGGGAGTGCTGGCCTATTTGAAGGAGTCTTGGATTGTTGAGGAAAATCAAGGATAAATCCCCATCATCTCTGGAGTTAGTTGGATTCGAATATGAGGTCAAATATGGATCTTTGGGAGGATCCAAAACTAATGGAGAAATATCCTCAACCTATCCCAAAAATCTCAAAGGTGGTTGGGCCTCTCTAAGGCTATATAAGGAGGCCTCTTCATAGTGAAAGGGAAAGACATGGAAGGCATCAAACTTATGATATCATAAGGAAGATATCAATGAAACATATTCAGTTTTTGGATCATTTGAGCAAAGGGTTTGGACAAAGAGAGCTTGGCGAAGCTGCTGCATCTACATCTATGGTTGTAAGTACTTTGCTTTGTTTTCATTAATATATATGTGCTTGACTTGTTTCCTTTAAAATTATGTTTGTCTACATGAATTTTTCTTTAATATATAGATCTAGTTTCAAGCTAATCATAGTATAATAGGAAGCATGTTTTGTCTTAGATTGGATTGTAGGTATTTTTGAAGAGCTTGGAGATCAGAGCTCAACTTGGACTGAACGAGGACAAACATCGAAAAAGGTACATCCTCTTACTCTTCTCTATACAATAGTTTAGCTAGGTTTAAAGGGATGTCAGTGAACAACGTTAGAAACTTTTTGTCTTGGTCTTAGGAGTCTAGATCCAAAGAGGGGATTCACCTGTCCACAGGGGGATTTCCCTGTAACAGAAATTGGTGACTTCGTTGGGGAAGAAGCCTTCAGTTTTGGTTTCTTTCCTTGGTTTTGTTTTGGCCTTTGATATTTTTTAGATCTCATTCATTCTTTGTCTCTGATTCTTATATGTGTTGACTGGCTTTTGGATTCATATTATACACTTTGAATTACTGGATTTTCTTGAGTTTTTGATTTTCTAGGTAGTTTTCTAAATTCTGAGAGGCTAGCGCTCCCCTGCCTCTACAACTAGAGCGCTAGCGCTCCCTAGCAGACTCCAACAGAGCGGTGCAACACTCTAGTGCCCTTGACACCAGAGCGCTAGTATTTTTCTGTTAAGAACTTTGTTGGGAGTTTATCTATGAACTTACTTCTTACTAATTTCATATGCTTAGGGTCATTACCATCTCAGTGTGTCCTTGTTTAGCCTCCAACATTTTGATTTCTAAGAATTGATCATGCTTTGTTTGGATTTTTGACATTTTTTCCTTACCTTGAGTCACTCTTCTTCTTTCAAGATTTAGGGTCAATTTACTGTTTTCTTCTCATTTATCTGATTGAGTGAAAGCTATTGTAAGGAAATTCAGAGATCTATGCAACATTCCATTAGATCTTTGAAGTCAGTTTTTCAAGCATTTTTTTCTTTTGTTTGAGATTTTTGGTTCTTTTTTGCAAATTTGGTTTTTCTTTTTGCTTTCTTGTTTGATCACAATGAGAGTATATTTTGTTTATGTAAAGTCTTCTTCCGATTGATTGAGTTTTATAGATCTTGAAGTCTAATTAATGTAGGAAGCTATAAACCTTCCTGGTTGTCAGTCACATTTAAACAAAAGGCTATATTTTTAAATTATTGGTTTTTGGATATTGGAATGAATTTCTGAAAATTTTAGCATTATATTGGATTCCTGATTGAGAAACAATTACATGAGGTTATGGAATCTTAGTGTTTGACAGTGAAAATAAATTTTTTCTCCTTCCCTTAAATAGACATTCATTGAAATAAAATATTGTTTATCATTTCTTTTTCATTTTTTGGGATTGAGTCATAATATCATCAGTTTCACTCTCATACACCCCTGAGTAAGAACAACTGCAAAATTAACGCTAATTAAAATTGATCGAGAACATTTTTGGTTTTAGAATCTTCCACCAACATTAGACTAGGATTAGTGCTTTGGATTAGGCTATGAGCACAACTTGTTGGCCCTTGACCAGGTTTTGGGGAGATTCTTGGTCATGTTGACCTAATTTGGGACTTCGACATCCTGTTGAAGGAGGAACGCAAGACGAAGCAGATATCATGGGATCTCAGCCCCTTTTTGGGTTTTTTGGATAATGTAACGGGATTGGGATGCCTGCCCATGGGTTTAACCATGCTTAGGCCTATTTTTTAATGTATATATAGAAGGATAGGAAATATAGGAAGAGGTCGGTGAGCTAAGTGCAAAAGGAATGGCTAAGTGCTAGAGTGGATTGTAAGAGCTTTATGCTTGACTGTGAGAGACTTGCAGAGCTAAGTGCAAGTGGCTATAAAAAACTGTGGAAGGCTTTGTGCTGTAACGCTAGGAAGAAGGATCTAGCGAGATGCACAGTTCTTCTATCCTATGTGGATAAGGGTTTTTGAGGCTCTGTTCTTGTAACCGATTGAATGAAGACAATAAAGAAGAAGAGCTGGTGGATGTAGCCCCAGGGTGGGGGTGAACCACGTAAATATTGTGTTATGATGCTCTGTGCCTTGTCTTGATGTGTTTACAGGTTATTTCTAAGTGATTTAATATGATTAGGTAGATCTGCTTATGCTGAGTGATTATGGTATGCAAGAATGTTAGATATGATCTATATGAATATGATTAGTGCTTGATCTTCTTAACTTGATCTATTTAACCATGTTAAATGCTTAAATACATCAGACTAGTGTGAAGGTTGGGAAGCTCTGTTCTATCAGCGAAGTAGATATTAAATGCATATTGGGGATCTGAGAATGCTAAGTGATTTAGTAGGTAGTATAATCACAAATATGTGTCCCAGCTAAGGTTGCAGACACTTAAGTCTTGCAACCACCCCTACCTCTACCTTGGGTGAGACTGTATCTGCTTCGTAGGTGTTCCCGAAAGGGCCAGTAGTTAGGGTTTTGTTGGTGCATTGTTGTAGCATTGAACCCTGGGTCTACCCCTATGCCAACAAATGGTTCCATTTTCAGGACCTGAAACTGTGATTGCTGGGAACTACAGTAAAGAAAAGAGAAGTTTTTTGCATGGATCTCCCGCTGAAGTGCATAGTATTGGACCTAAAAATGTGATTGTTGGGATCTGAGAAAGAAGAAGCTTTGTACGAATATCCGATCTGGAATTGCGAAAGCTCCATGCACAGTTCTGATTCCCGAGTGCGCAACATTTTACTTGACCTATGAAGATTTGTGCCAAGAAAAGAGGTAAGATATGAGATATTTTTTCCCTGATAAGGTGGAATCAAGACTAAAAGAGGTAAGATCTGTAATCTCTGTGCTCTCATAAAGGTAAGAATAGTAGAAAATTTATAGATCTGAAATCTTTGTGCTTTGTAAAAGTAAGATAAGTGAAATTTTTTGTTTCTAGAGTATGGATCTAGATAAGTTTAATAGATTCTGTCCTAGCTTGAAAAATAGGCACTAATAGATGAAAGAAGATTTGACTTGAGTAGATCTAATAAGAATAGTGATAGATATGTTATACCTATGCATAGAAAAAATGTTTGGACTAACGAATGGCTGCAGGATCCTAAAAAGAATTTGTTGCAGGTTAGGTCCCATTATCCTAGTGCGCAGTACATAAAAGGCTCGAGATCATTTAAGAGGAAGAGAGAATTAACCCTTTGTTACAGTTGCAGAAGACCGAGACATCTGGCTAAGGAATTCCCTTGTGGAAGACCTAGTTGCCTCTGTTGTAAGGCTATGGACCATGAAGTGTTGGATTGCAATAGAATGATTGCTAAAGTTTAAAAAATTAATCTGAATCAAGAAAAACCTAAGGCAGATCCAAAGACTATGGAAGAACGCCAACAAGAATCAAAGAAAGAATTACTCTAGATAAAGGAAACCTTGAATGACCACAGACATGTCAACTTATCAGAGATCTTCAAAGAAAAAGAATGCATCGAAGTAAGAATAGGAGACTTCGACATTGACTGTGTTCTGGATGAAGAAACACAAGTGAATATTATGACAGAAAGAACTTGGGAAGATATAGGGAGGCCTGCTATGACTCATTCACTAGGAGGAATAGGGTTATTCAGAGGAAAACTGATAAACCTATGTGGGAGGTTCACTTCAGATATCTATGAATGTCAATGGAACTTCGACAAAAGAATATTTCAATATTATTAAATTTATTGAGGACATTGCCCTGTTTACCATGTTACTACGAAAAACTTGGATTGAAAGAGATCAGGCCAGAAGAAAGGAAGTGGAAGAAGTTTTGGAGCAGAAGAAACAAGAGTTAAAAGGTTTTATGACCAGAAGGATCACACACTTTATTGAAGAACATGAGAACATATCAAAGCTATTTAACTCTAGAGATCCAGATGTCAAAGATGCAAGAACATTAGAACACCCACAGAAGGCTAAAGTACCTGTTATCACACAATTTGTAGCTATGAGGAAAAACTATAAAGTAGAAAGCCAAACTGGCATAACAGGAACCTATCCCACCAAATATCACCATGATGGGATGGTTCTTTCTCTTTAGGGAGGTGAGGCTCAGGGGATATGTCCTTAGTGACCTCAGGCTTTGAAGATGCTAAAGGATAATTAGACAATGACAAGTTTATCCCTTCACAGATCACCACCAAAAGCAGATAGTCCAACTTATAGCCAATAAAGATAACCAAATATGATCCCTGCCTAAGAATAAAGCAACAATAAATTGATATATGAAGTCTTTGGTTAGTACTTCATATATATTAAAGACTATCTGATATTTAATATAAGCAATTTAAAAGTAAATGTTGATGAAGTCAATGTTTACAAAATAACAATAACAGTAATGTCACTTCACCAATAAATACTAGAATGATATAGCATTCAATGTAACAAATCACTTCTTAACTCAATCAATTCCTTTAACTACCATTCAATTGCTCATAAAGTGAAACGTTGCTGCATTAATGATACAAATAGCATAAGGTAGCGGAAACACTTAGGGTTAGTAGGGTTAGCTAGAGTTAGAGTTAGTGCAATTAGGGTTTCAATTCAAGGTATTTAAGAGTAATGTGATCAAATTCACTTCAATGATGGAGGACTCTAGATCAGTGCCTTAGGGTTTAATGGAGTCAATAGTGAAGGACACAAGAGTTGAAGGGGGTGAGATTTAAAGGACTAGAGGGATAAGTTTTGAAGTGATACTAAATCAGGGCTTCAAAATTAGAACCCTAGGGGAGAGAGGCTCACTCTAGTATTGCTAAAGCAAGGCCTCATGCTCTCTCCTCCTTCCCGACAAATGGCTATCGCAAATGAAAAACAAAGTCAAGACAATAAGGCTTAAAGAGGGAGAGTGTTGCTAAGGCAAGGCTCTTTCATCAAACCTTAAAATAAAATGTCCCTAGGTGTAGATGAACTAGGCCTGGGACGTCTTCCTCTTCTTGAAGTAAAAAAGGTATGGCTAGCAAAAGGGGGGAAGAAAAAGGAGTGTAGCTACAACTAGGCTCTCTTATTCTTCTTCAATGGATAAAAGTTTCTCTATCAGGGGACATGGGACAAGGACCTACTTGTGTGCTTGTCACATAGGGTTTTGATTTAGAAAATTATAAATACATGCAAGAAAATAAGACTACAACCATTCATTTAAGAAGTTTTGCAGAAAAATACTTACAATTCATCAAAAATTAACCATGAAAAACCCTAGTTGTAACACCTTCCTTCAATAGAAACACCATAGAATGCCAAAAATGTCTTCCTTCAACAGGTGTGCATCACTAAATCAGCCAATAACCCAAGATATGGTGCAAATTTCAGTCCTCACTAATGAGTGAGTGAGTTGTGATGATAAAATGAGGATCAAAATCCTCAATATATACTGTATCAATGACCTAATTTTACTTTTTAGGTCATAAAAAGGCCGACAAGGCCATAATGTCAAAATCATATTGCTTTTACACTAAATTCTAAGTAAAAACCCAATTAAGCAGAAAAGAGAATAAAATCCCCTTCAAGGGAGGCGCTAGCCCTTTCTAGGGAAAATGATACATCTTGGAGCAAAACGTTAGCCCTCCAGGGGCCTCTCCAACATTCCACACGCCCCTCTACTACCCAGTCTACCTACAAAAGTTTCCATGAAGTTGGATGACGTCATGGTGAAGATTGGGACATCCTAAGCCTTCCAAGGCTAGCGTTCCACTGAAAAGGGGTCATTCCCCCTAGGTCTAGTCCTACCGGAGTGCCTCTGGTGGAACGTCCTCTTCCTCTTAGGTAAAAAAACCCCTGATCAATCTCTATCCTATCTCTGCCCCCATATGGGGTCTCAACGTCCATTTGGTGGGCTCTTCAGCCCCATGGAGGTCCAAATTGGTCACCTCCCCATGTGTACCAGTCCAAATGGTACCTATCCATTAGGCATGGTCCTGCACATCAAAAGATACGCCCTCCATGGGCTCATCAGTCACAGGGATCATGGAAATTTCAAGCACATTTCATCATTAATATTATCAAACATATGCATGAAAACCCTAATATATCTATCAATAGCTCAAAGACATTACAAAAACCTACAATACAAGATTGCAGAAAAGGACAAGGCATCCTATTGGGCTAGTGTCCACAAGAAAAGGTAAGTTTCCAGAAATATCTCATCCAAGCCATGTAAGTGAGGTGATGTGGTCAGGGGATGTCCAAACATGTGGGTGTAGTGAGGGTCTTGTTTTGTTATTTTCTGGGTCTCTCTTGTCTCTTGCTGAGAGGATTTTTACTTCCTTCTTAGGGATCCCTAGGTGAAGCATCTCAAGGTTTTATTCCTAGGATTTTGTCTTTTACCAACTACATTTACCTTCTGGGCCTTTAGCCCCTTCTTCCCATGAGATAAGCTGAAATCTTGCAAATAGGTCAACCTAATGCCCAAACAAGGGGAATGGGATAAATGAGCGGGAGATAAGATGAAACAATGGTGTTATGATGGGAGTAGACAATGGATTTTCAGAAATCCCCCCAGTGGCAAACCAGGACCTATCGACACATGCTTGCTAGGGCACCTTATCAATTTCCCCAAGCATGGTCAAGTGGGCTAATGTAAGATCCAAGCAGTTGTTAGAGATAGAAGGAATCAGATGCATATATTTAAAGGTTTCAATGATCAAAGGTGACACATACCATGATACCTAGACCAATTACCTCATGGAGCAAGAACCTCTTTTGATACAGGACCAAGCCGATGGTGATGTATGATGTTGTTGCTGACAAGACAAAATATGATGGATGAAGAAAAGGCGGCCCCTCAGGCCTCCAGGGCCATGCTCAGGTCAATATTGCTCTCGATACTCCATGTCTAGGACCTGTGGGCCTCGAGACATGATCTCCTAGTTATCCCTAGAAAGTGGGGATAACATTTGCTCCAACTCGGGGACATGTGCTCATCATAGAGTGCATGAGAACCTCAAGATCTCTGGCATAACCTATAGACCTTCTCAATCTCGATAGAATTATTAGTAACAAAATTGGGGTGGTAATGCCACCCCAACATACATACATACATACATACATACATACATACATACATACATACATACATACATACATACATACATACATATATATATATATATATATATATATATGGACTGAAATAAAACAATCAATAAGTGAATATAAAATAAAACTAACATGCAATGCAAATGGTATAATACACAAATGCAAAAATTCCTACTTACCTGCACTTACCTATCAAGTCAGGTCCCCCCATGTTGGTGGCATTTGAGGAGGTGCCCGTTGATCGGTAATGGGCACCTTCTTCCCTCAAAAGTGGACAAGTAATATGAGTCAACAACTGATTCCATTCCAACTTTGAAGGGTCCAAGCCATGACTGAGCACTTCCTTTTACATTGGTTGGCTCTCCTTTCTAGGTATCCCACATCCATACCATGTCTCCAAGTGCTTTCTAACTTTGTATTTGGTCATCCCTTGGACAACCCTAGTGTATTGTGCTAAGGGAGGAGGGTGGGCTTCTGCTGTAAACACTTCCTGTTGAGATGGGCAGATTTGTACATCATCTTCAACTTTCTTTAATATCTTGACTGTCCAAATCTCTTTGCTCTTGAATTCATCTAGGAGTTGTTGGTATTATTCTTTCTTGGGCCATTTGATCTGATCAAAATCCTCTTCCGTTGCAAAGGGAATATCTTCTAAAGAGTACTTTTGAAGGGTTCGTATCATCTCGTCTTGTGCTTTGTCATTATTGGCGGGATGAGTAATATCTTTCACATGGCCTACAGTTATTGGCACATTGAGGAGACAACCTATTGTTCCATTTTTCAAAGGAAATTCTAAAAACGTGAGGTCTATCTCAAGGGTGCCACCCAACATTGCAGCAAATTTACTAGATAACAAAATTCCCCACACATATGGGACGTCAACTACCATAATATCGATGTGGACTATCTTCGTCGGATATTCTTTAAGGCAAACTTCCACATTCTCAACTACCCCATGTGTAGGTATGGCTTTAGACTCAAAGCCACATACATTTCTATAAGGTTGTGTGACCTTCTAACTCACCTGTTGCATGAATTTAAGTGACATCATGTTGGCACCTGCCCCTGTATCTAACATGAAATTGTTGAGGCTTTTGTTATTGATCATTAAAGTCATGAAGAAGGGAGGGTTCTCACCATATTGAACCCTGAAGTGATTGGCTTGCAACATAATAGGGGGGTCCATGGGTTCGGCCGATCCTAGAAAGAAAGTGTCAAAGTGTTCCTTGATAGATAGAGTCTTAATTGCCTCCTTTAGGGGAATGTTCACATGCATCTTTGATAATTCCCCTTCGAAGTCAAAGTTCAGGTTGACCTTCCCAGCCCTAGATGCTTTGGGAAAAGATACCTCTGAAGGTGGGGGCTTAGCCTGGTCAGCGGTGGGTTGGTTCAACTTCTTTATTTGGTACACCTGAAATTCTTGTTTCTTTATATTCTCTTGTGATTCCTGGTCCAGGTTGTTTATTACCACCATTCTTGCTGACCTGGCTACTTCTTTCACGACTTCTTGATGTTCTGCATCGATGATATTTATTTGAGGAATTTCCATAAAATGGTCCATGTTGTTGACTTGTTGATGGCCATTATTGTAAGCACATGCATGCTCCCAATGTGATTCACTGCATTCTAGGCACCAAGGGTTTTCATCAACAACGTTTGTAGGGGCCAAGGTGTTTGGAACTTCTTGCTCATTCTTTGGTTTATAAAATTGGCTCCCCTTCTCGAATTGCCCTTTGTACGGGACCCTGGGTGCTTGGGTTTGAGATCTTTCCATTTTGACAATCCTACTCATCATTTTCTCCTGATTATTTATGATACCATCCATAGAGGCTTGTAGCTTAGAGATACTAGCACACAGGTCTGAAGTAGGCTCAGCGTTATGGACTATTTTTGGCTTGGTGTCTATTCTTCCCCTTGGATTAGCAAAAGGCTCAATATTGGATGAAAGGAGTTTTCCCTCTATTTTAGTAGCGAGCTCTTGGGATTATTGAATGGATTGGGGGTTTTTATCTCTGAGAAGATACCCTAGTTGGCCATTGCAAGATCTAGTGTAAACGTGGACGAGGTAATCATCTTTCAGATGATGGCTAGCAGGGATCCTTTGCAGCAAAGTCTTAAATCTAGTATGGAATTCCCGAATAGACTCATTTTCATATTTGGAAAGGTTATTTAGTCAGATGAGGAGCATGCTAGGGTCTTCTTTGATACTCCATATTTTGAGAAAGGCCTCTTCAAGTTTGTCCATGGTTTTGATGCTTCCATTGGGAAGGCTCATGTACCAACACCTTGAGGCATCATAAAGGGTAGCGGAGAACAACTTCATGACTAATTCTTTAGCATCATCACTAATGGGATGAAGTTGAAAAAACACCCAAAAGTTGCTCATGTTCTCTTCAGCACTGATTGCATCAGTACCAGTGAACTTAGGCAACCACTTCTCATACTTGGGTGGCATTTGCCTAGGGTATCCTGGTATGGCTGACATGTCTAAGGGTTTGAAAAGAGTAGATGACCACTATCTTTGATTGTTGATTGGGTTTGTTGAACTGGTATGAGATCTAGACATGATTCTTAAAGGAAGGCTTTTCCCGAAGAGAGATTTGACAACAAGAGAGTTCTTGGGAGGCTTCCTTCTGAAGGACAAAGGAGGATTATTAAACCTCTTTGTTGGTTGTGCAGTCACCAAATAGTTTACTTGAAACTATCAAAGAAAGGGAAAACACCCTAGTGGAGTCACCAGGTAATCTTGTAAGATAAAGTTCTGAGGCAAGGCTTACCGAAAACATTTGTCATTTGAGGAGGATTGAATCAGTGTTCCCCGACAACGACGCCAAAATGTTATCACACAATTTGTAGCTAGGATGAAAAGATATAAAGTAGAAAGCCAAACCGGCATAACAGAAACCTATCCCACCCAATGTCACCATGATGGGATGGTTCTTTCTCTTTAGGGAGGTGAGGCCTAGGGGAGATGTCCTCGGTGACCTAGGGCTTTGAAGAGGCTAAAGGATAATCAGAAAATGACAAGTTTCCCCCTTCTCAGATCACCACCAAAAGTAGATAGTCTGGCTTATAGCCAATAAAGATAACCAAATAGGATCCCTGCCTGAGAACAAAGCAACAATAAACTGATATATGTAGGTTTTGGTTAGTACTTCATATATATTAAAGACTATCTGATATTCAATATAAGAAATTTAAAAGTAAATGTTGACGAAGTCAATGTTTACAAAATATTAATAGCAGTAATGTCACTTTACCAATAAATACTAGAATGATATAGCATTCAATATAACAAATCACTTCTTAACTCAATCAATTCCTTTAACTGCCATTCAATTTCTCATAAAGTGAAACGTTGTTGCATTAATGATACAAATAGCATAAGGTAGCGCCAACACCTAGGGTTTGTAGGGTTAGCTAGAGGTAGGGTTAGTGTAGTTAGGGTTTCAATTCAAGGTATTTAAGAGTAATGTGATAAACTTCACTTCAATGCTGGAGGACTCTAGATCAGTGCCTTAGGGTTTAATGGAGTCAATAGTGAAGGAAACAAGAGTTGAAGGGGGTGAGATTTAAAGGACTAGAGGGATAAGTTTTGAAGTGCTGCTAAAGCAGTGATTCAAAATCAGAACCCTAGGGGAGAGGGGCTCACACCAGTGTTGCTAAATCAAGGCCTCATGCTCTCTCCTCCTTCCTGGCAAACGACTAGCTCAAATGAAAAACAAAGTCAAGATAAGAAGGCTTAAAGAGGGAGAGTGTTTCTAAGGAAAGGCTCTTTCATCAAACCCTAAAAGAAAATGGCCTAGGTGTAGATGACCTAGGTCTGGGACGTCTTCCTCCTCTTGAATTCAAAATGGTACGACTAGCAAAAGGGAGGAAGAAAAAGGAGTGTAGCTACGGCTAGGCTCTCTTCTTCTTCTTCAATGGCTAAAATATTCTTTATCAGGGGACATGAGACAAGGACCTACTTGTTTGCTTGTCACATAGGGTTTTGATTCAGAAAATTATAAATACATGCAAGAAAATAAGACTACAACCATTCATTTAAGAAGTTTTGCAGAAAAATACTTACAATTCATCAAAAACTAACCATGCAAACCCTAGTTGTAACACCTTCCTTGAAGAGAAACACCACAGAATGCCAAAAATCTCTTCCTTCAATAGGTTTGCATCACTAAATCAGCCAATAACCCAAGATAGGGTGCAAATTTCAGTCCTCACTAATGAGTGAGTGAGTTGTGATGATAAAATGAGGATCAAAATCCTCAATATATACTGTATCAATGACCTAATTTTACTTTTTAGGTCATAAAAAGGCCGACAAGGCCATAATGTCAAAATCATACTGTTTTTACATTAAATGCTAAGTAAAAACCCTAATTAAGTAGAAAAGAGAATAAAATCCCCTTCAAGGGAGGCACTATCCCTTTCTAGGTAAAATGAGACATCCTTGAGAAAAACGTTAGCCCTCCAGGGGCCTCTCCAACATGCCACACGTGCCTCTGCTGCCCATTCTGCCTCCAAAAGTGTCCATGAAGCTGGATGATGTCATGGAGAAGATTGGGATATCCTAAGCCTTCCAAGGCTAGCGTTCCACTAAAAAGGGGTCATCCCCCCTAGGTCTAGTCCTGTCAGAGTGCCTCTGGTGGAACGTCCTCTTCCTCTCAAGTGAAAAACCTCTGATCAATCTCTATCCTGTCTCTACCCTCTGATGGGGACTCAACATCCATATGGTGGGCTCTTCAGCCCCATGGAGGTTCGAACTGGTCACCTCCCCATGTGTGCCGGTCCAAATGGTAATTGCTCGTCAGGCATGGTCCTGCAAATCAAAATCTATGCCCTCCATGGGCTCATCAATCACAGGGATCATGGCAATGTCAATCACATTTCATCATTAATATTATCAAACATATGCATGAAAACCCTAATATATCTGTCAATAGCTCAAAGACATTACAAAAACCTGCAATACAAGATTGCAGAAAAGGACAAGGCGTCCTATTGGGCTAGTGTCCACAAGAAAAGGTAAGTTTCTATAAATATCTCATCCAAGCCATGTAAGTGTGGTGATGTGGTCAGGGGATGTCCAAACATGTGGGTGCAGTGAGGGTCAAGGATGCATAAGTGTTACCTGTGGGTACCTTTGTAGAAGGCGAGCTGTACCTGTCATGGATGCATTTTTTCCAAGCCCATTCTTTCCTTTATTCTTTTTATTCTTGTTTTATTCTTTTATTTTCCTTTTTTGTTCAAGAACTAACTAGGGGACATTGCCTTGGCATGGTAACCAGAGCTGACAACATTACCCACAAGTACTTTTACAATGATGAGAAGGTTGGCTCGTGATGAGACCCCCTTTCCCTTCGTCATGCAACCAAAGGCCACTGCTCTAGCGTGGTAACCAGATGGTGGCAATTTCATGCCATTAGGTACCCATGGACCTAATAGGCTGGCTCGTGATGAGATGCCCTATCCTTTGACTAGGTCTTGTTTTGTTATTTTCCAAGTCCCTCTTGTTTCTTGCTGAGAGGATTTTTACTTCCTTATCGGGGATCCCTGGGCGAAGCATCTCGAGGTTTTATTCCTAGGCTTTTGTCTTTTACCAGCTGCTTTTACCTTCTGGGACTTTAGCCTCTTCTTCCCACAAGATAAGGTGCAATCCTGCAAATAGGTCAACCCAATGCCCGGACAAGGGGAATGGGATAAATGAGTCGGAGATAAGATGAAACAGTGGTTTTATGATGGGAGTGGACGATGGATTTAAAAAAATTCCCCCAGTGGCAAACCAAGACCTATGGGCACAAGCTTGCTAGGGCACCCTATCAATTTTCCCAAGCATGGTCAAGTGGGATAATGTAAGATCCAAGCTATTGTGCCTCTTTTGTCACCTAAATGAGCAAAACAGAGGTGCTTACAAGCTTAGTTGGGTTAGCTAAGAAAGATAGTTGTAAAGGAAAAGGGTTAAAGAAAGAAACATAAAAGAAAAAGCTAAGAATTAAACTAAGAAATAAAAGAACAACTAAAGTATTGAGCATAAGGACATAAGAACAAAAAACCAATCAGACTCATGTTACCAATGGCAAGGATTATATTAGTGAAATAAAACACCAAGAAGAAAGAGGACTATGGGTCCCTTCTTCCTCCAAGGGAGGGCTCTTGGACCCCCACAACTAAGCTCTTCTTACAACTTTGAATGAAATGGTGAAAGAATCCCAAGCTAATCCACTCAAGAGGTGAGATGGATTGCCCAATGTAATGATCCTAGTATACTCTTGATGAGAATAGAGGATTCCCCAAGAGAATAGCAAAAACATAACCTTGTTAATGAATTCCTTGAAAATGAAGTGCACCCATGGCCTTGTTTTATAGCACCTCTTTGAGGGATTGTGCAACCAGTTTATAGTGTGAAAATAGGCTATTTAGGGAATTTTTGGGTCTTTGACCAGCCACCCAGTCAGATTCAGCCAAGTTTTGGGTGTCAAATCAACTTGGAAGCTGAACCAGAAGTGTGTAGGAGGCTGACCAATCTCATAAATGCACCATTCTTAGATGTGCATGGCTTTTAGCGACCACAGTCATGCATCGTGTGCATGTGTGATTTTCCTGCATTTCTGGATAGCGCATGTGCGCGCCCTGTGTAGTCATAGTGCACTTTAATTTTATCATTGGTTTTATAGTTTTGGACCTTTTGGAAATGATTTTGTGGTAATTTTGGTCCATGGGTGACCTCGTAACTGTTTGATGATGCTGGATTTCGGTAACCATTTGCGGACGAAATTTTAGTGATAACAGATGCCCCCTGATGGATGAGGTGAGGAGCATACGTATAGCCGAAATTCATCAATGTTTATTCTACTGAGAGTGTCGTTGTAAGAGAGAGTGATAGTGAGAGTATCAAGAGTTACCCATTGGAGGGAGAAGTGAACTTGTAGGACCTAACCTTCCATAAGGTGTGTAAACAATAAATTGTGTACAAACGAGGTGGGCATGCCCCATGCTCGTGTCATGTAACTCAAAAAATAATGGCGTTGTATAGTAATTGAAACTGTGTGTTGATGTATATCACTGTAGCTCCCTCATGGGTGGTTTTGATAAAGGTAGAGGACAATTCTGATGAGGAACATACTCTGAACAGTAGGCAAGGATACCTGTAAGAAGTATCACGGATGCTGTGGGAATTGATATCCCAACCAAGTTCAGAGGTCTTCGGCAAATATAAGAAACAACTGCAATAGTCGCAAAGTAAGACCCACCATAGCATGAGGAAGTGTTGAAGTCGAATATTACGGGGTTCAACGACAGCAGGGAGAAATTGTGGTTCTCCCTGTGCCGTGTGAGACCTCTCATTGGAAAGGTAATGAGAGTCAAGATACTGTCTCCCTTCTGGAAGTTGTGCTGATGTCGACAAAAAGGGGGCCATGACTCCAAGAAGAAAAAGGGCTTCGTGAAATCTACTAGGTGAGGTTAGGAACTAGAGGAGGTACATGGATGAAGTCAAGATGTATGAAGACTCAAGACTTCCCTTGGTTAGGGGTATATGCAAAGTATAAGTGGCCACAACCATTCAACTAGGTCGAGTGTCAGGGGGACAACAAGACATGGGATAAGTTGTGCCAGAGGTGGGACAAAGTGGACAAAATCAGAGAGTAGAGGTAAGTGGCCTATGGGATATTCGGAGTATATGGATGATGTCAATAGGAGTTAATGATAAGGAGTTTCCCAATCAAGGGCGACATGGGTTGCGTTTTCCAAAAAAGGGAAGAAGGTCGCCAAAGGTGACAACAAAAATATATGTAAATGCTGGAAGCAAAGGCTTTTTACAATTTACAAAGAATGGTTTGGGATGAGTGTAGAAATACATAAACGGGTGCCCCAATGTAATATGGTTGAGCCGGTGAGGGCGCAATGTGCTTGGAGAACTGGTGGAGGTTGGGGGCCCCATGGGTGGGTTTCTGTATGAGGTAGATGAAATGGAGGGAAATTTGTGGATGGGCAAACTGATTGTGGATGAAATTAAGGGTTAATGATACCGTGGAGGAATAGTCAAAATAGAACCTTGAAGAGATAATATGGGAGTCCATTGGGAAAGCTAGAAAAATGAGGAGAAGGAGTATGTGGCTAATTCACGACATGATGTAAGACTATCGAGACTCCCATCCCTAAAGGGTTGAAAAATAGCATGAGTGTCAAAGTTCCCAAGGGTGCTATGAATGGGATAGCTCATGTGGGGGAGAGTGCTACCGGGTGACAGTACCCAAAATGTAATGGAGGTGTTAGTACTATAGAGCCGGAGATGGGGATCCTAAAGACAAACTTCAGAGGGTGTGACTGGAGATGCAATTGAGATTTAGAGGGAATGATTACATGCCAATGTTGATTATATACCTAAAGGGGTGGCGCTGATGTATGATGACCAAGTACCTGCACACATAAAAAACAAAATACCCGACGTGAACAATATCTGAAGAGAATCGAACATACAAGCATTTATTTGATAATTTTGAACATGAGCAGACGTACCTGAGTGTGTCATGGGCAGATGCTCTGCCAGGGAAAATGGAAAATGATAACCTGATGGAAATGTTTGTGTAAGAGGCCAAAGATGGTTGGGAAAATGGAGCTTATGGGGTCCTGTACCAAAAAATGAAAGTGGGAAAAATGGCTTAAATATGGACGGTGGGTCCATAATGTCATCCCAGTTTTACTGACACTATGGATGATTGAGCGGTAATTTGGTGGGATTTGGGTGTAAATCCTCGGATAAGTCATCCAAGAACCATGGAGGAATAGGGAGTGCCTCTAGTTCAGGAGAAATGATATGACGAATCTCTAGTGGTGAGGTAAGGTCAACCATCGATTTTGTAGGGGTTTAAATCAGGGTCGATTGCCATTTCCTGTATTCAATGATCATAGGACATGGGTATGTAAAATGATCTAAGGATTCACATAGAGAGCAAGGGAATCTCATACGTTCATTGACTGAAGTCATGACATAATGGATCTTAGTGATGTTTGGTAGGGATGGTGTAGCTGGATTGGGTTCGTTCTGGAAGCTTTGGCGTACTGCGACTAATGTCTTCCAGAAATGAGGTAGTGTTGGGCAATGGTGTGTATAATGGCCATATTCTGAACATATAGCACAAGCAAATTTGGTTTGCAACCCTTTGCTACTTGAGTTAGGGGAGGTAGCGACAGTACTTTCTATAGTGGCGAGTGGTGATGGTTCTTGATTGAGTGGAAATAGGTTACGTAACTCGGGTAGGGATGGGCATTTGTTGGTTCGGTGTCCATTTTTCTCACATAGTGCGCAAGGAGGTTGGATGCATGGGGGTAGTGGAGTCGTGGGATCCTTATTATTTTGCCTGCCCCCAGCTGTGGCAGGGAGGTTAGTGAGTGGGGGTGTAGAGGGTATGGTGGGAGTGAGTATGGGAATTGTCATTGAGATTCCTTCCGTTTGGGGGGGAAGGGATGGTTGAGGAACCATCTCTGATGGATGTAAATACCAAACTAGAATTGCCAACACCATATTAGGGAGAGTAAGCGTTGCGGATACTTGGAAAGATTGTACGCTTGGTGGAGGGTAAAAGAAGGGGATTTGAGTAATGGCTTGGGGAACTGTCTCCCAAACTGGGATATGGCCTTTGGGAGAGGTGAAATTGTGAACTGGTGGAGTCGACGAGTTCGCAGAAGGTTTGTGAGGGAGGAGCTCTGTGACTAGTGGGACGTCAGATATGATAGAAGCCTCCCTGGGAGGAAGGGTATCCTCCATGTCAGTTCCTTTTGATGATATGATGCATACCTGATTGGAAGGATGAANATGATAGAAGCCTCCTTGAGAGGAAGGGTATCCTCCATGTCAGTTCCTTTGGATGATACGATGCATACTTGATTGGAAGTATGAAGGAGCGGTGGTGCACCATGGTAAGTTCCTAACAATGATGGGTCTTTGAAAATCTCGGGGCCCATTTTGATGAGTGGGTATGCTTCATGACTAGTGTGGATGAGAGGGAGAATGTTATCGATGTTGGCAGAAGGGTTGGGATCATAATGTGAGACTTGGTCAATTGTAATGATCTTCCCATTATAGGGGAACATCATGGTTTGAAAGACGGAAGAGGAAACTAGCTTCATAGCATACATGTAGCTATGACCGAACAAGTATTATAATCGAGTGGGGCATCGATAACTTCAATGTCGATGAGAATGGTCTTGCCCTCGAGTTCTACAGGGACATTTTGAAAGAGCCCTTCAGGAGAAGTTGGTTGCCCGTCATAAGCTCTTAAGGTAGTGGTAGATGGTATGAGTTCGGGGGAACTAAGTTTCTGCCTTACAGACTTGGACATAATGCATGTGGATGCACCTTCATTGATGATGCACTGATGAACCGTAATGTTCCGAATTTTTACTAGGATTTGAAAAGAGATTAGAGAGGGAAGGCGAGGTTCTCTGCTGTTGAGATCAAATGTGATAAGTTGAGTATCCATAGGGTCGACTGCCCCCAAGGCGAAAAGTAATGATTTTTGCTGAGTGGGACAAGTTTGAAGGACTTCTAATACTAACATGGAAACCAGGGATTGTGCTAAGTCATCGACCAAACTATAATTATGAGCCTCCCTAGCCTGTGGGTTGTGGACATTCCTGCGCAATGGGATGTGAGGGATGAGAAGAGGTGTTTCTGTGTTAGGGTGAGGAATCACCAACGAGGTTCCTGTTGGTGCTGGGATTGTTTCTAGCGGAATGGGAGGAGACTCAGCGGGTGCATGGTATTGAAGACTACGTGTTTGCAGAAGGATTTCTTCCTCACTGGTGAGGAGGATAGTACGATCTGTGGGATTGTTTGGATTGAGATAATGTCCCGATTGTGGTGGGGTAGGCTGCATATCTTGTTCGGTGTTCATCACACCCTGGTGTGGAAAGGGGTTTTGCAACACGACTGGGGGTGGTGGTAGCATGTATTGTTGTGGGGCCTGCTGAGGGGCAGGTGGTGCTGGAGGATGTGTTACACTTCCTGATTCTTTCATCTATTTAAAATCAATGATTTGGGGGCAATGATGAGTATAATGACCGAACTCACCGCAAAGGGCTCAAGGGAAGGTGGTTCTAATATTATTGTTATTTCTCCTTTGGCGCTTGTTGTGGTTTCCCCCCTAGGGGTTATGATTCCCTTGGTTCTGGTTGCCCCCAGTAGGTTGGTTCTGTTGGGGGTGATTCCTGCCTTGACCTGGGTTGCTATTGTTCTTGTTTTTCCCTTCTTGAGTCTTTCATCTATTTAAAATCAACGATTTGGGGGAAATTATGAGTATAATGACCGAACTCACCACAAAGAGCTCAAGGGAAGGTGGTTCTAATATTATTGTTATTTCTCCTTTGACGCTTGTTGTGCTTCCCCCCCTAGGGGTTCTGATTCCCTTGGTTCTGGTTGCCTCCAGTAGGTTGGTTCTGTTGGGGGTGATTCCCGCCTTGACCTGGGTTGCTATTGTTCTTGTTTTTCCCTTTCTTTTTGGCATTATTCGACGGATGGGTCTAATTTTCCATATTCAGCTGTTCTAAATTTTGATATTGCTGAACGGGAGAGGGTTGAAAAAAATTCACCCCAACGTGAGGGTGTCCTTGTGGTGGGACCATGGGCAGTGGAAGACTAGGAAATAGAAAGTACGGATTATGTGGGAGTTGTGATTCGTAAGGTACATAGGAAGACGTGGCACTTTGGCTAGTACTTAGAGTATAAGTTGAGTTAGAGGGAGTACCAAAACTTGTTTGGATAGGTGGGTGTATTGTGGGTGCCAACGGTGGCCCACTGATGGGTGGAGGAATAGCAACAGGGTATGGTTGTTGATAAGGGGGTGGAGGGTAATAAGAGGTTCTCCCATATGCCGGTGGATATTGAGGTGTGCCATAAATCTATTGTTGTTGGGGTTGTTGACTGTGGTGTGTGGTATCACCAATCAATCCGTCTGCTGAGTGAGACATCCCGAGTTTGTCTTGGCCGAATGGCATGAGTTTTGGGAGGTCAGGAAGTACTGTGTATAAGTACCCTGATTGTGAAGAGACGAGGTTGTATTGTTGATCCTTACTGATGGCTTATTCTTCTAATTGAGGGAAGGTGGAAGCTACATCTTTACTGAGGAGAGAGACAAGTGGTCTAAGAAACCAGTCAAGACACTGTTGTTTGGTGGTTTCGGCTTTGCACAAATTACGTCGTCTATGCCAGTTGTGAATGTGATCAGCGATATGTGTGGCTGAGGTTTGTCTAAAATTAGAGAGTAGTTCAAGACCATTGTCATGGTGGATTGGTAATTGGAAGAAGGTCAAAAATTCTTTGGCCAAGGACTCGAAAGTTGCATGGGACCCCGATTTTTCGTCTACAAACCATTTGGTTGATGGGCTAGTGAGAGTGTGTTGAAATAATCGTAGTTGGATGGAATCATCCATACTGTTGTTGGAAGAGCACCATAGGTGGAAATTCATGACATGGTTGGCAAGGTCATCCCCTTCCTTTCCTTCAAAATTGGGGATATTTGAAGGTAGTTTGGTAGGCATTGCAGGCCATGTGGGTTCATGCAATATAGGATCATTTGTGAGTTTTCTTAAATCTGGTATGCTAAGAGAGGCCAAATATGGCATCTGGAGTGGTGGCAGAGGATTAGTTCCAGCGATGGTGTGAGTGTTCTGTGAACCTAATNGGGTTGGTACTTCCCCCTTGAGAGGAAGTTGGCCCCCCACTTCCATGTAAAGGAGAGCGCATGGACTGTGGACCTTGGGAATTAGACCCAAGTAAGGTGGAACCAAGCAAAGATGATCCTACGATAGTGGCACTCAGAGGGGTGTGAGAATGTGGAGCCAATGAGTTGGTAAGACTAGGAACTCCCACTAAAATAGGAGGAAGGTTCAACAAGCGTCTGGAACGACGGGAGTTCTATGGGTTCCCTATGATGTCCGACTAGTTGAGTGGATGTGTGCGATTTGTGGTGAGAGTAATAAAATAAACAAGAGCCTTTTGTTGCAATTTTTGAACTTTACACGATATATATCTAAATCAAAATATAATCAGAAGCGCATCATACATACAATATTCTAAAAAAGAAGCATATATGTGGATAAGAGGGTTTTCTCTGCATTGGGGATCAAAGAAAACAAATGCTCTAGCCACACAAAATCCAAAAGAGATGGCGATATTTCCCAATAGCCACACAAAGAGCTGGAGATATTTCCCAATAGCCACACAAAATATGATCAAGGTGCAATTGTAGCCCACAATTTCCACCTGGGTAGATGTCCTAAAATTTGGTCACTAGGTACCTCGGTCAAAGTGCGACATTTAGATTTTCATCCTAAGAAATGGGTCACGGGCTAGATCTCGTCCAAGAGGTGGGTGCCTCAAGGGGGGACACACAGAACAATCAAACCTCAGCCTTCAACCCTTCATGCGTATCTCCCTGCCTTATGGTGTTAGGAACACTTGACTTGGAGGATTTACAGTTCCCTATTTGACAATGTCTATTGTTTTGACAATGTGAGAACTAGATAATGGGGAGTTATTTGGATGCCTATCCTTGAAATCCTACCTAGACTAAAAAAAATTCTTTTGGCACCTCCTGTGGAGGAAAACTTAGTGAGTTTTTAGAAAAATTTTAGATGTGGTTGTTTGAGAGATGGGGGGTGTGAGCCAACCTCGTTGAAATTAAATGGAAGTGGATAGTTTCGTCAAGAAAAGGGTGGGGTGTTTCAGAATCCCTTTGGAGGAAACTTACTTTGATCTCCATGTTTCGAGATGAAAAATATGTGAGTGATAAGTGACTTTTGTGTGTGAATGAGTGAAAGTGTGCCAATGTTTTAATGAATTAGGTGTCACCTTGCTGCATGTGGACTTCGCTTGGTCCTTACAAGTGTTGATTCCCTAATTAACTAAA
>SNQJ01S0104240.1:0-30329 GCA_010110895.2 Picea sitchensis | reverse complement strand
ACTGTTTAGCCAAACTCATTCACTACCCTATCAACATCAATTTAAAAAGAACTTGGCCATGCTTGAAAGGTATGGACCAAGTTACTATTATTGCATGGGGCTTTTATTGAAATTCTTTTATGCCCTCTTTTTCTTTCTTTCTTTCTTTCTTTTTTCTTTTCTTTTCTTTCTTTTTCCTTTTTTCTTTTCTTTTCTTTTTCCTTTTCAAATTATTTGCAGAATGAAAAATCATTTGTCAACAAAAAACACTAGAGACAGTTAATATGCCAGTCACCAGTTGATCCTATAACTTATAGGATGATAACAATGACTCCACCTGGGGATGGTACTTTCCCTGTGAAGTGCCAAGAATCCTGGTTCCTGTCATTCTGAAAATTTCTGCCTAGTGGCCTTTGTTGGTTTTATTCTCAAAAATTGGAAGAACAATGGTCAGTGGCTTAGGGCCTTCTCTTCGGGCTTCAACCGACTGACTAATTTTTTTCACTCAGAAAATGCAGGCGAAAAAATAAAATAAGGATGGTATGTACAATGGAGTGTGGGAACTTGAGTCTCTACTAAGGTGGCACATAATGTTTCAGCATTCTTCCATTTATAGGTCCTCCTGGCAGATCTATACCATCAATGTTGTTCAGCAAAAAAGTGTTGTCCCCCTTAAATTCTTGGATCATGTATGGTCCTCTCCACAGACTGTCAAATTTTCCATGCTTTCCATTGTCTTCATTTCTGGCGTCCCACCTCAGCACCAAATCTCCTAGCTCAAAATTATCTTCCTTGGTTCATTTGTCAAATATCTTCTTGATGTTTTCTTGGATTACCTGAGGCTTGTTGAAAACTTCTTCCCTCGACTGCTTCAAATGGATCATCTGGTTGATCCTTCTCTGTGAGTCATTTGGCTCAGTTTGTACATCTTGAAGAAAATTCATGACAGGGACTCCTAAAGAAGTGGGGAAAACTTCCTTTGTGCCATAGACCAACTGGTATGGTGACATACCAATTGACCTTTTGGTGGTCATTCTGTCAGCTCATAATGCGAACACCAACTTGTTATGCCACGATTTCTTGTTTTCCTGCAACATTTTCTTGATGATATTTACCAAGGTTTTGTTTGAAGATTCCGCCAACCCATTCCCCTGAGGGTAGTAAGCTACGGAATGCCCCAAAACAATGAGATATTGGTTGCATTTTTTAAAATCAAATGTTGGTCTTTAAGTTCTATTTTTCTTCGTGACATTTACCAACTAAAAATCTCAGTAGTCCCGACATGCGAAATAGAAAATGATGTTATGTTTCATAAATCACCACCTTTTATCGTTAAACAAATTTTTTTACTTTTTGTACCTCGGGATATCACGCTTGGAGAGTTACAAGTCACAAGATTTACAAGCCCCAATGTGCGAGGTCGCGATTTAAAAAAAAAAATCTTACCTCAGGTTAAAGCTGAGAGTAAAATTATTTAAACCCCAGTCAAGTGCTATCGGGATTTCGCGTCTCGGCGTTCACGCTCTCCAAAACATTACCGTCATAACTCCGATAGGCGAAGCTGCGAGACTTTTACATAAGTAACCCAGGTTAGTTTCAGGGGTGATTAGTTTTGACCATGGTTAAAGTCTATCAGGATTTCGTGACTCGACATACGCACCTCCCAAAAGCTATACCTTCGAAACCCTGAGTGGCGAAGTCACGATATTGCTCAAATATTAATTAATTAAAACACTTAATCCAATTTACCTTCTCGTTAAAATAGATCACATCATCGTGATCTCCGGATTTCGCGACTCGACATACGCTCCTCCCAGAAACTATACCTTCGAAGCCCCGAGTCACGAAGTCACGATATAAATTAAAACATGATTAATTAAACACTTAATCCTGTTTACATTATTTTTTTAACTTAATCTAATCATCGCGATCTCGGGTTTTAGAGGCTCTAAAGGTTAGAGTGAAAACTCTCGATACAGTGAACGCAACAAGGTTGATTAAATTTTAAGAAAGCCTAATTAAAGAAGCTAAGCCAGCTTAATTATTGTTTAATGCAAAAAATAATATGCACAGTCTACGAGGTAAATTTAAATTTTCCTTGTGCCAACTTGTGTCACAAAACGTCGAAATTTATGGCATTAATTGGAAATGAGGTGAAGCGACAAGTAAGGATATGGTTTTTATTGCTAAATCTGTCTCTAAAAATGATTTGATCATTCTGTTCATAAGGATGTCGAGGTTTTAAATGGTCAAAGATATAGATCATTTTCTTCAGTGTCACAAAGCTCATTTCTATTTTACGCAGAGAAGCTTTCCTCAACAAACTGATTTCTGTATGTATACATATTTTTATCGTCGGAGAGCTAAATCAGAATCCCCCGTCATGGCCCCACGAAAAGCATCCAGGGCAAGTGCTGAGATTTCAAGGCAAGGCTCGGATAACATTTCTGATACTTCACCCCGCAGCATTGATTCTTTCATAACCTGGTCATACATCTTCGAGGTTCTGCAGTCCAAGTTGGTGAACTGTTCATATGACTCTAGTGATAATGAGAAGGATGACTTGGCCACCAAATACAAGATTGTCATCCAAGCAAAAATGCATAAAGTAGCGTCCAGGCCATGTCTTCTTCCTTACTATGACATGATCCGATGGGCACTAGACCATGTAGATATCCCGACTAGAACCATCATCAACAAGCAAAAGGTCACTATTGGGACCTTTAGACCAGAACAGTTACAGGTGATGTACAAGTTGCCACCCACGTCGAACTTCACATACAATGCCGAGTTTCTAGAGGATTTTAAATAGAAGGAATGCGATCAATACGAAAAAATCTTATTTGATTTGATCAAGGATTGGGTCTCACACCTCATGAAGTTCAGGGCCGATAGCAACAGAATTTATTCCATATCTTTTTTGGAACCACAATTCAAACACATAGCAATGATGACCTGTAGATTGTATGGACGGGAAGACACCACACATTTTTTCCTCCCATGGGTGCCTCTAATGCATACAGTCGTGGAAGACTATTCCTTCAACTGGTCCAAACTGTTGTTAGATAGTCTGACTAGTCGGATTACAAAATATCGGACGCAGAGGGCGAGTGGGAAGGCCGCTTCATTCTTTATGTCTGCATACATCATGGACACCGTGTGTTTCATCACACCTTTTCCCTTAATGAGCTGGAGCTGGGCTCCATTGGATGTTGAGCCTATTCACGTCTACCATTCAAAGCTTTGGGAGGACAAGGCTTCATATTTCATATATGAAATTTTCAATTGGGTAATGGTACCGATGCATGTCACCATCTTTGGTAATCCACCACCCAGGATCTCAGATAGCATCGCTGCCAATTTGAGCAGTGTGGTCGACTAGTATGTGGAGGAAGAATTTTCATACATCAGGGTTTTCGACGTTTCTGTCCCTCTGCATGCTCTACCATTATTTATACCTGATAGGTTGGCTTGTCATGAGATCGCTAGGAAAACCGTGATTGGTGGCATAAGCAAAGAGCTTAAATGATTTTCAAAGAAGGTATGGCCACCTTTCCCCATTCATTTAACTACCTATTCTTTATTAGATTTCGGGCATGCAAAGGCCGAGGCAGCAGCCTTGGAAGATATTAAATTGGTTTACAGTGAATTCAAGAAACACAATCCACATAGGGTCGTGAGTAATCACTTGGCTAGTTGTGGTCTTAAAAGATTTGAGCACGAGAATTCGCCTCATGATGACATTTTCCGAAGCGCAAGATCTTATGCTGAGGTTTTGGCTCAGATACAAGCCCTTCCACCTAAAGAGAGGGCTGATGTTTTCAAATTCCTAGAACATCGACGAAGCTGCCTTCCCCTAGTATTACGAGGTAAGAATCCAATGACCGTAGAGGTGCAGTAAATGGAAGCCGAAGGCTCCAAAGATTCGACACCTAGTCAAGAAGAACACCAGGACAAGAAAGAGAAAATGGGGGGCCCGAAACAGGAAGCCGAGACTTCCAACCCTCCAAGCGAGCCAACCTCGGTTGTTACTCCAGGGAAATCATCTAAGCAGGTCGACAATCCCATCGTTTCTGTTACCCCCCTACAGTCCACAAAGGGGGTCCCAGATGCAGGTTGGGTTTTCGGTGAAGAATTAATTCCTATAAAAATGGAAGAGCTACCTCCGAATGAACTCTTCTTCAATAAGAAGAGAAAGGTTGTCATGAAACAAGAACTTTAGTAAGAGGCAGGTACAGTATCAAAGAAATTAAAAATTTTAACTGATGGGAGAGCTATGAAAAAGGAGGAATTTGCAACTCAAATAGAGGGAACATTGGGGGCTTTCTCTACAACCAACCAATATTCAGTCGGGACCCTAAAGGATCAGCTGAAGTGAAAAAATCGTTTGATCAAAGCATTAGAGGCTAAACTAGCTACAACAAAGGTTGCTGCCAAAGATCAGGCGAATACAGGTTTGGAACAAGCTAGAGTAGCTGATCAAAAGGAAATCGAGTGGCTCAAAGCCGATATCGAACAAACATAGATGATGGCTCAGACAAGTCATATACAGGTAGGCCAGCAAGGAGAATTGATAGAGAAACTACAAGCCAAATTAGTCTTCGTCGAAAGCCAAGTAATCGATATCGGGATATTTCAATCGCAAGCTATAGAAATAAAAAAAAGAGTGTTGGCAGCTCAACAAGGTCTACTTGCTAAGGTGGAAACGATTCAAAACAACTGCCAACTCATTGATCGAGTATTGGAAAACCTCACTCTCAGAGAAAAAGATGCTGGGGTGGCTCGGGTTGCTTTCCAGGAGGCTATTATAGCCACGACGAGAAGGGAAACAGGCAGTAGTTCCAGGTTTTCTATCTCGGAGTAGACCCAAGGTAACATATTGTTGAAATAATGGGAGCGTGACATATCCGAAGGCAGACAACAAGCTAAAGAGGTAAGAAAATCGTGTGAAGAAATCTTCGGTTTTCTAGACGGAAGTTGTTTGGATTTCGATGATGAAAGCAACACTGAAATACTGGGCCAGATCAATCCAATCAAGCATCTTCTCAAGATCAGGGAAAATGAAGAAAGAGAATTGGTTGAAATATCACAAATAACCCAGGTGGATATAGTCCAAATAGATAAATGGCTAATTAAATCAAGTGTACAATTATGTTCTATCAGCGCCGAAGACCAACAGGTGGAAGGAAAATTGCCACAATTGTCGAAGGATTGTTACACTTTCGAGGCCAATAATCAAGCATAACCTTCTAAGTTGATATCCCAACTGGTGGAGAAGTGTGTCATTTGCACAGAGCATGTGAAGAGGTAGGTTTCTGGTACCAAATAAGGACAGAAACAAAGAACTGAAACGTTTAATCTCCTTTGTTGTAACCGAAAGCCTCTGGAACGATTGAGATTCCAGACTATAGAAATTTGTATAAATATACATTTTGAAGAAAGAACAATGGCTGGACCTATTTTGGTCGATTGTAATAGAGACTCTCCTTTTTGAATATTAATACAAAGCAATCCAAAGACTCCTGATTCCGTCAAGACTGTGTTATGAGTTTGTTTCCTCTTTGATTTCTTGTTCAATTTCATTTCGCACATATATGTTTGATGAATGTTACACTGCAATTTAGTAAAAACTCTACTGTGGTGATTAATTTTAATTGTCTATATAGTTTATAGTTTTTCCTCTGTATGAGCTATTAGCATGTATAAGACCTGTGGACTCATTAGATTTTCATATTTTATACATTCGTCAGATTTCTTCTCACCTTTTTCTTCTTCTGTTTACAGGGTGAGATTCTCCTTTAATAGGAGCCTCGTATTATAAACAACTTTATGTTTTTCTCACATTTTCACACACACCAATTATTTACTAGATAACACAGTTACGGGAAAAGGCCTTTGGTTTGTAATTTATCTTTAACATTATATCAGATAGTTCTCTTTTATACGATCGAATTGAGACAACACCTAAAACTTTGAAAATTTCCTTTACTTTCATTGTTCCTCTATGACTGTCCCCATTGTAAGACAACCTAACATTGAGCTCGATTTATCGGACCAAACACATATCGCTTTGAACCTTTTTGATACTATTCTTAAAACAACCTATACCCGTGTAGAACTTGAGCGTTCGTGGGTTGCGATTGAGTGGGATATAAACATCCATGAACAATTGGAGGCTAGACAACGACAACCTGGAAATTAGCCTTAGCTTCCTTTCCTGAAGGTTGATGCTCTCCTCCTTATTACTCTTCACTCACTTTCAGATGCCTAGACATTGTACCTTCTAAGCCTTAGGTGCAGACTTTCGAGCAACACACTCCAAATATGGGTTATACACAGTTCAATATAGAGATACACCTTAGGGTCCCAAAATGGTGGTGGAAAGGGTTGTGGAAACTATGTTGTCCACTAAAATCCAAAATCTTCATGTGGAGCCTGATTGCCAAAAAAATACCAACTTGGGAAGTCATGAGAAAAATACAGGTTGCAGGCCTTGGATGGTGCATCCTGTGTAAACAAGACGAAGAATCTTAGGTACACCTTTTTATTGCTTGTCCTTTCTCAAAGGCGATCTTGTAGGAGGTAGAAAAGATGAAAGGAAAAACCTATATATGACAAGGTCAGTCAGTGGAAGAAAACTGGAAATTGTGGATCTCCTCCCCATCCAATAAAAAAATTTGCGCTCTCCCACTCTTATTCTGTTGTGGAATCTGGTTAGCCAGAAATTCCCAAATTTTCCACAAAAAATTGACCCCCCAGAAAGTCATTGCTGCTGAATGTAGTAGTATTCTTTCTCATTTTCCCCGGGAAAAGACAAGAAGAATAGAAGAGTTCCACAAGAAGAGAGAGTGGATAATCAAATTCCATGGGAATATTTTGACGGGGCTTCACAAAACATAAATCATATATGTGGGGGAGGGGTCATCCTGTATCTATCCGACCATGTACACTTCAAAATGAAAATGGGCCTGGGGCTTGGTTCAAATAATTTTGCAGAAATGATGTCTCTGAATATACTTCTACTATTTTCCAAGGAAAATAATGTTACATCTATCCATATTTTTTGGGATTCACAAACTGTTGTAAAATGGGTGAAAAAATCACAACATTGTCATAACATACTTTTACTTCTGATCCTTGAAGAAGTTTATGGACTGGTGGACCCCTTTTTTGCCTTCTTCATTCAACATGTTTATAGGGAGAGGAATATGGTAGCCGATCAACTGTCAAAAGAAGGGATCCAGATGGAGCAGGGCCAGTGGCACATTATAAAGGATTTGGATGGTATCATTCAGGAATACTATCATAGACATTTAATTGAGGATCAACAAGATCCTTATCCTTCTTTATGATCTTTTTATGGACACCTTCATTTTTTGTAAATATTTTTTGTATATGATCATATCCTATATGTGGCTGGGTGGTGGTCTATATATAGTTTTCATGCCCGGAACAATTGAGTGGCTCCATTGCTGTGCTTTCACTCTATCGTTTCTATATACTAGTTTTTAGATATGTGGTAGGTTGGTTTGCAACACAATATCAACAAAGATTTTTTTATATTTTAGAAGTCCCCTTTTTGGGATTTTTGATATCACACGTGGCCTTTTGAAAGGCTCAACAATGCATGATATCAAGCATCTATAGAACGTAATTTTATTTCTTCCAGAAATAAAATTACACTTTTTTCCAAGGAAAAACAAACAATGGCATTCATCCAATACAATTATTTTTATCCAAACAATAGCCATCGAGAATAATGATGTTATTCATCCAATATAAATATCAAGCTATAAATAATAACATTGACATTCATCCCATTCATCGGATACAATCATTTTTATCCAAATAATACCTATCGAGAATAACAATTTTATTTATCCAATATAAATATCAAGCTATAATGAATAATGATGAGATTCATCCAATACCATCATTTTTATCCAAACAATAACTATCAAGAATTTATTCATCCAATATAAATATCAAGATCTAAAGAATAACAATGACATCCATCGAATACAATCATTTTTATCCAAACAATAGTTATCCAGAATAACAATGTTATTCGTCCAATATAAATATCAAGCTCTAAAGAATAATGATGACAATCATCCAATCTAATCATTCGTTTTTATCCAAACAATAACTATCAAGAATAATAATGTTATTCATCCAATATAAACATCAAACTCTAAAAAATACCAATGACATCTATTAAATAATGACATCTATTAAATATTAGCATTCAACTTGAAAGAATAACCATGAAATTTGGGTAATGTGAACATCCAACCCCAAGGAATAATAGTATATAGTGAGATAAACATGGATCTATCATTAAATGACAATTACAACCCTATAAATTTGCTTTCACACAAAATCCCAAGGATTGAATATGAATATTCAAGGAAGTCGACTATAATAAACACAACATTCATTTAACCACGTACAAAGGGTTGCTTAACACCAAAAAAATAAAATAATTCTAGTAACATTCTCCTTTATGTCGTAGTGCAATGAGTGAGTGATATCAATAGTATTCTTCGGCCATAATAACAGTTACATGGGTTAGAATTCATGCACAACTTAACAGTATTCTATGGCCATAAGAATAGTTACATGGGTTATAATTCATACACAACTTACTATATATATAAGTGATTTCTATTCATTAAATGTATTAAACCTATGACACTAATGGTTATCATTGTTTATATATTTTTAATAAGTTTAAGCCAGTTTAAAATTAACTCATAAAATACATAAAGCAATTTAACTCCCAAACAACTTTCTAGAATTTTCTCTTACATTAATTGCCTATCAGCGACAGACTTCTCCATAGGACTTTTAATAACCGAATACTCTATGCCCCTCTTTTATTTTTGTGGCACACCCAATTCTCTACCCCATCACCATCTTTACTAAACACATGTAGTTACATAGGACTTTTGATAACCCCATGCCCCCTTTTTTTTACCCAATCCTCTACACAAACACCATCTTTACTAAAAACATGTAGTTACAATGCTTTGATGGTGGTACTTGAGAACTTTATCACTTGCACCCAGTTTTCATCATCCAATCTTTTAAACACAATATTTCTACTCCCACAACGTTTCTACTTCCAATCTTCATCTGCTATTAGATTTGCTAAATAATAAGACTCCAACCTAGTAGTCATATCGTTGGTTCCTCTCTTTATTGACACATAAACCAGAAAAGTTTCATCATGATTCCAATATAAAGGGTGCACATTGGTTGCAATTGTAATATGTACATTCTCCATGTGAATTGTCACTAATTATTATAAACATACTATTTTTCATAAAGTATATATACAACACTACATTTAGAAAAAAAGATAATCATTTGATGTAATATATTTAAATGATATCCCTTTTGATTTGAATATTTCAATGCCCATAACCTAATTTGTATTGAATGTGCGAGTTAAAATTAAAATATATTTGAACAAGAGTGCTATGGAAAATAGGTATATTGAAGGAGAAATTAGGTTACGGTTTTAGTGATGATGATTGAATGTAATCTTCCATCTGTATAACACTTAAGGTTAGAATTTTTACATTTAAATTTTCCTTCATGGCCTTAACTCACAACAAGTAGTGCACCTCTGCATGGCTTCATTGCCACACAAACTCACCTCCACATGGTCTCATCACCACACAACCTCACTTCAATGTGACCTCATCACCACAGAGCCTCATCTTAGCATGGTCTCATAGTCACATGGCCTCATCGTCACATGTAATCATCTTTGCACAACACATGCTCCACATAGATTTTGCTTCCACATCTACACACAACCCACCACAACCCACCACCTTCAAGAATGATAATCCCCAATAGTTGAAACAACCATCACATGGCACATGGCAATTGCAAGGATACAAATAAGACATTACATACCAAAATAAAGGAAACAAAGAGGTTCCTGGTTAGTGTTGGAAGGGACAAACAATTGGGATTTCAAGTAGATGTAGATAAAAGGAAGATACATTGGCCTTCAAAAGTGGGGGATGGACCCCAACACAGGCCATAAGGAGAGTTAAATTGGGAAGAAAAAAACACCTATGAATGAACAAGGAGTTTTACCTCTACATCAAATTAATTGATCTTTTCCTCAATGGAATCATTTTTCTTATAAAGATTGATTGGGTGTTGTGAATGACCTCATAAACGAATCAATCTAGGAATTTAAAACGAACATAAACAAAATGTAATTTATTGGAGGAAATTGTTGGCCATTGGAATAAATCAACTTTCCTCAATAAAGATCAATTTGCATCCTTGGAGAGGGAATGATTTTTGGGAATCTAATTATGTTGTGAGAGGAAGAGGAAATAAATGAGAATTCTCTTCATCCACTCTCTTAGTTATGTGATAATAAGAGAAGGTTCCAACACTTATAAGAGTAGCACAAAGAGATTCAATTCAAGCTATCACAGAGCTTGAATTCTTGAGTCACATTTACTTGGTTCATTTGAGTCATTGAAGGTCATTTTGGGAAGTTGTTTAGGCTGCAACAAGGAAGAAGGAGGTATCCTTCCAATTGAAAGTGAAGGAGATCAAATAATCATTAGAGAGGGAGAATTCATTCTAGGCCTTTGAATCTTTTTCTAGAGGCTATATTCTAGAGTAGAAGGAAAAACTTCTTGTTGTGTTCACAATAAAAAAAATCACCTACAATTTGGATGGTGAGTGTTTCTTCCAAAAAAGAGGAAGCCAATGTTGATATTGCTTGGTCATAATTCAAAGAGGCAATACTATTTGTTATACACCAATTTTTCCTAGTTGAGTGTCTCAATATTAGATTAAGGGTGTTTCCCTTTCCTTTTTCCTTGAGTCATTGACATAGGCATAGAAAATCTCTAGCTAAGATTGATTAGTAATCTAATGCCTCATGAGATTCTTTGGAAGTTGAGAAGGACTCATGTTCAATGTTGGTTTTCCCATTTGGGTTTCCAAGGTGAATCATCTATGTTTTATGTTATGTGATTGCATGGGTTTGTCGAGTTGAATTCTTTATTTTAAAATATAAATTTGAACATAGAAATTGTACATGATTAAGAAAATTACACCATAATAATTGACAAAAATAGTGCACAACAAGGTTAGATAAACCAACATAGTAAAGAACATTTAATTTCCACCATTAAAAAATTTAATAACATCTATACTGGTGAATTGACTTAGCCATTGGATAATCTATTACGAATCATATTAGTATCAAAGCAATGCATCCTCACTAGAAACACATTGAATTAAAGAAACCATGGGTAAGGATCTGAAAAAGTAAGGTTGGAAGAATTGAAATTCACCTATGAGAAAATTCTTGAAGAGGATCAACAATTGAGGGAGAATCCATAGAAGTGAGAGAAGAATATTGAATACTTGCAACATGAACTCCAAACCTCAAAAGATTTGATTTGTTTTTTCACGGAATATCTAGAAAAATACCAAGACACCATTGAAAATGCAATGGAAAGATGGGAAACGTGCAAGTACCAGGTTAAATTTTTGGTATAAAATTTGATTTAGCTAGATGATTAGAAAAATCTAAAGTTCATTTAGTTACAAGCTAATCTACAACATCTATTGAAAGACAAGGAAGAAGTTTTGGTAGAGCTGCAGGCAGAAGTTCAAATGATGGGAAGAAGAGGAAGAACTCCCACTTGTACAACTCATGTTCATGCAACATGAATGAGACAAATTTGGTAAGCTCATCTTCAAAAGATATTTCTCATTTTTTTTTGTTATGCACCAAACAACCAAGAGGGAGAGAGAGAGAGAGAGATGTAAATCCACGACTCGATAAAGAGAGAAGAATGAATGTGAAGCCTCTTCAAGGGGGAAAACTCTTTTTAGAATAGAACAAATATACAAGATGAGATGATCCTAAAACTAGGTCTCTTATATATATATATATATATATATATATATATATATAGGAGACAAAGGGTACACTTATGATTAAAGGGTCTATCCAACAATATTGTTAATATAGCAATAGAAATATAACAACAAAAATATAACAACTCAATATATAGGGATTTACATGGGGTTTTGTCCAGGGATTAACATGCCCCTCCCCTTCAAACACATGTTTCCCTAAACACTTGATTAGTTGCAGATGTTTCTGCGTGAAGAACTCATCTTTCCATGTTGCTTCTTTTATTGGTAGGTTCTTCCACTTGATGAGGTACTCAATCATTGCTCGATTTCACAACTACTTAACCTTTGTTTTGAGGATTGTTTCTAGTTCTAGTACGATTTTCCATTATTCACTGATAGGTGGAAAAATAGTTTAAATTGTGATCTTGTCACTGATTATCTTCTTTAATCTAGAAACATGGAAGACTATATGTACATGTGAAAATGGATGTATCTTGAAGTTGTAATCCATAATTCCAATCCTTTGCAACACCTTATAGGGACCATAATACTTCTTCCAACTTTCGTAACACCTTATAGGACCATAATACTCAGTTCTAATTTATTTTCCTTTTATTGCTTGAGGGATATCTATTTATATGGTTGTAGCCTAAAGAATAATCTAACACTCTACTCTGGGAAATTCCCTTTGTTGTGATGTTGATCTCTTGTTGTTTCATCCTATTTTGCTAATTTCTCAAAAACTCACCCAGTTTCAGTCTCGCTGATTTTCAGTCAAATTTCTAAACTCAGTTTGTGCTTCAGCATATGCTACAGCCGTGTTTCCCAGCATCTGCTACAGCCGTGTTTCAACATCTACTACAGCAGTGTTTCAGCATCTACTACAACAGTGTTTCAGTATCTACTACAGCAGTGTACTTCAGAAAGCATATACTCAGCATTGTGTTTCAGCTTATGCTACAAACTGGTGTTTCAGCATAAGCTACAGCGTAAGGGGTTTCAACATCTATAAAATCCAATAAAAAATAAATTTCTGAACTGAAAATAAATTTCAGAACTGGAAACATGAGGATAATGAACATCATTTCAATGCAGAAATTAAATATCAGCAATATGTAAAAACTCAGAAAATACAAATATTTTGTCTAGCATTGACCCTAGAAATACCCATAAGGGGAAAACTAGTTAGAGAGTGATTTGTATTATTTATGAGCTCTTGAGAAATTTTTACAACATTTCATCTTCAGATATTTACACAAACTTATCTTGGCATTCCTGTATTTTGCTTCTCAATTTCTGAACTTAGAAATTCAAAGAACTGTACGGCAATTTATGTTGGACAGACTGTCACGAAATTCATGCAAAAACTCCGCTAAGGTTAAGATTCACTCTGTTCCATCATGCTATTCCTGTTCCTTGGAATGGCTAATGTTCTAGAAATTTCACAAGCTGTCTCTTTTCTTCTAGCCTGATCCTCCTCCTCTCTCTCTTGTTCTCTTTGTTTTCTCAACAAGAATTCTTCAGTCCTCTCTTGTTCTCTAACAAGACTGCTGCATCTTCTTTCTTTTGGCATCTCACCCAAAAGCCTCTTGGCCTCTCACCAAGATTCTTCAACTCCCTTTGTTCTTCAACAACCAAGAATGGGTGCTTCATTTTCCTAATTCAACCCTCATGAGGGAAGTGAGGAGTTTTCTAATCTATTGGCTGAGTTTAGATTAGATGGGGTGCTGAGATTTCCTAGATCTTCACTCACCCTCACTTTAATCATACAGTTATCTTTTAACTTCCCATCCTTCAAATTAATTTGATTCAAGACTCCATATTCAAGCAATTTCCCCTTAGGGCCTTAGGGAAGAGAAACACTTGCCTTTGGTACATAATTTAACACTCCTCACTGAGGAAAGTGTTACCTACCACTCCAAGTTTGTCCCTGAAAAAACACAAACTTTCCCATGCTCAATGCCTTGGTGAGTATGTCTTGCAACCTGCTCCTCAGTAGATATGTACTGCAGCTCCACAACTCCTCTCTGAACATAATCACGAATGAAGTGATACTGAATCTCTATATTAGACTGGTCATGAAAACTGGATTCTCCGAGAGCTTAACTGCAACTCTGATTATCACAGTAAATCCAGGTAGGCCTCCTAATCAGGCAACACCCGAATTAACTAATCAGCATCTGGCAGCCAAAGGGCCCAAGCACAACTAGCCTGACTAGGCTGCCATGCTCAGCCTCTGTCAACTCAAAGCCACTTGATCTCCTGCTTCCGACTGAACCAAGACACAGTTGTTGATCCCAATCCAAAACAACCCCTTGAAGTGCTTTTCCTGTCACTGACACATCCTGCCCACCTCAGTCTGTATAGCCAAATCCAGATGAACTCCATCTCTATGATAGTCTTGGTGACCATACCCACCACCACAAAGATATATTCGATATTGATGTTTGTTGCCACCCAGTGCACCTCCTTGATCCACACCACATATGAATTGGCTGAGAGTGTTGACAACAAATATCTGGCCTATTGACCAAATACATCAATGACCCAATCAACTGACGATGGCTAGTGAATCCACTCAATCTCGTGACTCCAGAAGCATGAAGTTTCTTTCCCAGCTGGTAATCATAGAGTGGGTCACCAAGCATCCCCACCATCTGAAATTCATATCTAGAATCACACACATGTTTCCCCTGTCCCAGGAAGATGTCCAGGCTCCTGCCAAACCTCCAATCCCAAAAGTAAATGCATCAGTCCAATGTCTGTCATCTCTGACTCTGAAGCAAGGCTCTCCTTACAGCTGCTGATGAAGCCCTCTGCCCCCTTGTAATAAAAAGGTCATCCACACACAGTAGAAGAATGAGAGGATCCTCTCCAAATCCATAAATGTGAAGTAGGTTGGGATCCGCCTCACTCCTTTCTAAACTCAATCATGCAAATAGGTATCTATTCTCGAATACCAAGGTTTGGGGAGCTTGTTTCAGCCTGGCTCTCTTCAGTCTACACACATACATGAGACTCTCTCCCATGTGTCCCTAGAAGCCCAATTGGCTGCCTCAATGTATACTTCCTCCTCAATAATACCATCTAGAAATGCACACTCAAGCATCCATCTTACAGGATCTTCCAACCTATCTCTAAGGTAAATGGGAGATCACTCTCTGTCTCTGATCGAAGTAATGAGCAACTCATGCAAAGCAGGTCCTATCATAGTCGACTCTCAACCTGTGAAAACCCTCTTTCGGAGCCACAAAGCGAGCTTTGTACTTCTCAATGCTGCCATCCACAACATGCTTTAGCTTAGGAGCCACTTGGAAGTCACCACACTTCCCTGCAGTTCCTAGGGAACAATCTCCTGCAGATATCGCTCTTTCATGATGGAATTGTACTCTTCATCATGGCATATCTCCATACCTGTATACTAGTGGTCTCCTCAAAAGTGGAAGGCTTGGGATTTTTGATGCTACTCACCATCGCAATGTAGATAAAAAATCTCTTGGGTGGTTTACTCTCCCTCATTGCCTCCTTGGGATTCCCCACTAAACCCTGCGGTGCATCACTTCAAAGTGTGCTAAAGCTACTTGGGCTTCCTCCTCTCTAAGTAGTGTCCAATGGAGGGGAATATCCCTGCTCAAACCCATCTGCTAAAGACAATGATCCTTGGGGAGGACTCCTAAGTACTGGATCTTAAAAACTCTGTGGATCAGAGTTCATGAACTCAACTGGCCTGCTACCAAACCGGTGGCCTCAACTGTGTTGTCATCAGAGGTCTCACGTGTCATCTGGACCAGATGAAGATCATTTCACTCTTCTCTGCCTCTAGACTTCCTAAAGGCCTCGTCCTCCTCAAATCTGACATACCTCCTCAAAATAGTCTTCCTCAAGGAAGGAAGGTAAATTTGAAAAGCTCTTTGAAGGCCCCACTGCATCTAACAAAGATCCTCTCATTGGCTCCAGCCTTTGTCTCCTCTGTAGGGACATATGGAATATGTGGTGCACCTAAAATCCGAAAGTGCTCCTACCTTCTTCCTGTAGAGAAAGCTCTCCTCAGAGTCACGTATGCTCCCACAGCTCTTTGTGAGGGACTCCTCGTTTCCAAGTAGGAGCAACCTGCAATGTAGCATGTCCCACCCATAGAAATAGTGGCAGCCTCATCATGGTAGTGGTTCTCATTCCCAACAATGGCTCCTCGTTTTCCTTCCTCAAGCAACTCCATTCTGCCTGGCAAGGGTTGTAAGGGTCAGTCAACTCTCTCCCATGCCCTCTCCCATAAATCCATAAACCTTGGAGGCAGGCTCACCCCTCATTGTCCATCTCAGATCATTTCTTTCCTCGTCTGCCTTACAAGAGCTTGAACTTTAGTAAACCGGTCAGGCTATTCCTCATTCTTTGGTCTTCAAGTGAAGAAAATCCAAGACTTCCGAGAGAAGTCATCAATGAATACAAATAGTATAGGGATCCAGTCAACCATGCCTAAGACATCTAGCCACATACATCTAATGTATAAGATCAAGTATCTCGGCTGCTCTACTGTCACTGCTCTTCTGAAAAGTAGCCTTTGTACTTTCCCTATGTACACCCCTTGCACAACTCGTGTTGCTCTGAACTGAAATATGGAATTCCCGTCACCATCTCCCTTAGAATTCGCAAAGCCCCATGGTGCAAAATGTGCCATCCTCTCAGGCTATATCTCACATAGATCATCACTGTCAGAATGAATCAATGCTCGTGACTGGGTTGGAATAAGAACAACCTTCTCATGTCTAGTACTCAATCACTTTGGGTCAAGTGATAGACTTTGGGGAAAAAGAAGCACTACCATCACTTTTAACAAGACTCCCAGCCCTTCTCAATACAGCTCAAACTGAGCATTTTAAGTTCCTCTTTCTTCAAGTCTTGGAATATAAAGAACCTATGTCAAAGCCATGGGAGGCAAAGACTCCCTACGAAATGATACAGTCCCACAACCAGCCACCTTGACCTCCTGGCCATCTCCAAGCACTACCTCCTCTCATCTCCCACACTTCCAGTAAGGTCTCACAAGTGCCTGTTTTAACCCATGTCATAGGGCTAGAGGCACTCACCCCATTACTTATTATACCAAGCAGTATCCCAGTAGTGGTCCTCTATGATAGACACTTCCAATCAAGGAAAATTCCTTGTCAAACTTGGTGGAAAACTCTTCCACCTCTCTGGCCATGGTTTCTTCTTCTGTTTTGGACACTGGCCCCGTGATAGTGGCCTTACTTATGGCAAGCAAAGCACTGACTTTGCTCATGTCTTTCTTCCCTTCACCTCTGGGCTTGTATCCTCCCTTTGGACTCTTTCAACTTTCTTGCTAGTGGTAGTAAGAGCCATATTCTCCTCCTCATGACTAGTAGATGAACTACCATGCACATAACCCTTCCCGTCTCCCGAACAAAGTCATCCAAAATACTTTCCCAACCGAGAAGCTTCTCCTAGCAACAATGCCCTCCACACAAAATGTGTAGCCTCCCATTGTTTGGAAACAGATCATTCAATACTGCTCAGTTAAGATCACTACCGGCATGGCTTCCCATAGCTCCAAGCTCATTCCTCACCCGAGTCAATCTAGTAAGGTATGTGACCATTTTCAGCCTTGGTCATTTTATGTTCTTTAGTTTTTCCCTCAAACCATCTTCCGGTTCTCATTTGTACTCACAATTCTAGTCAAAGACTCACATCCTCAGGCATTTGTCTTCCCGCCACGGAGGAATCAAAACGATCCTTTGATGGCACTAAGAATAAATCTCTTAGCCTCCTGGATAATTTTATTATAGGTCATAGCGAGAAGAGTAACATTAGTAGGTACCACAATCAGATGAGTAGTGGTATTCTCCATAATGTCCCACAACTGACACTTCTGTAAAGCAAGATCATCCCCTTCCAAGCACCAAAATTGGCTGCCCCATCGTCAAGGTTAAGTCTGCCTTTCAACCTCGCAAACCAGAGCTATGACCCTCTTTCTCATTTGGGAAAATCACAATCTGTAACTGGCCTGTGAAGTGATCACTGTCCTCTTTCTGCTTAAGGAAATTTCTCGCTTTCATAACTCCAAATTGGATACCATGTTAATTTTTCAAAATCCCACTTCAAATTTCATGGATTTACCAAATTTAAATGCTAAATCCCAATGATCAAGTCAAAGAGAGTATGTTACAACAGGTTTCAGCATCTCACATACCATGGTTTCAAAGATTCACTTTTCACAAGAAGCAGCCCAAAGATTCACACAAAGTAGCACTTCTGAGAGATCTATTACACAAGAAACAAAGATATATCAAGATTTGTTTCAAATTATACATGTACTGGGTAAGTCAAAAGATAAGCTACAAAATGGTGTTTCAAAGATCTAAAATCCTAATCAGAAAATAAATTTCTAGAATCAAAATAAATTTCTTTAACTGTTAAGAAAGGATAATGAACATCATTTTCTATGCAGAAATTAAATATCAGCAATATGTGTAAAACTCGTAAAATATTAGACACAAATATTTTCTACTTCCAATCTCTCGACTGAAAAACTCATGGACAAGGGGGAAACTAGCTAGAGAGGGTGGATTTGTATTATTTATGAGCTTCTGAGAAATTCTTTTACAAAGATTTTCATCTTCGGATATTTCACAAAACTTATCCGACATTCCTCAGAGGCTTTGCTTTCACTAACTGTGAAATTCAAGACAATCAGGACATGTTAATTTATGTTTGATGCATCACACTTTTAAATTGCCAAATCCCTGGCCACAGATTCAATTGCCTCCATTCCATGCCATTTGGAGCAACCTTGGAATGTGGCATGCTAATGTTCTGCATTGGTCAAGTTTCTTTTCTTCACTGACTCCTCTTGCTCTCGCTTTTCTCAACAAGAATTCTTTCAGCTCCTCTGTTCTCTTCAACAAGATCAGTCATGATCTTCTTCTTCCTTGGCATCTCACCAAATAGTCTCTTGGCCTCTCACCAAGTTTTCTTCAACTCCCTTGTTCTTCAACAACCAAGAATGGGTACCATTGGCCTGTGAATCAATCAACCTCATGAGGGAAGGTGAGGAGTTTTCAATCTAACGGCTGAGTTTAGATCAGATGGGTGTAATGGATATTTGATGTCTCTTCACTCACCTTTACTTTAGTCATAAAGTTATCTTAATTTGCATCTCACAAATCAAATTACTAAGACTCCATATTCGGCAATTTTCTCCCCCTTAGGGCCTAGGAAGAGAAACACTTGCCTTGTACATTATTAACAATTTTGTGTTGTAACTAAGTTTTTCTTCACAGTTTAAGAACCTATTGTTGGTGTTCTATGTGGTCCTCCATTGTTGCTTGAACCTTTTCTTTCCCTTTCAAGGGTAATGAGATGGATGGAGGATGATATCCACAAAGTGCCATAAACGAGAACATTTTAAATGAAGTATGGAAGGATGTATTGTACCACCATTCTTCCAAGGGAAACCACTTGACCCATTATGTTTGTTTATTAGATGCAAATCAATGAAGATACCCTTCTATACATTTATCCACAATCTCATTTTTCCCATTGTATTGAGGATGGTAAGAGGATCTGCGAGCCAATTGAGTACCCAATCAAGAAAATAATTCAATCCCAAAATTTCCAATGAAAAATGGATCTTTGTCACTTACAATAATATTAACTTTTGAATTTTTTCCAAGAATGTCGTGGCTACTATACTTGATTTAAAAGGATGAGAAAGGGAGAAAAAATATCCATACTTTGTGAGTTGAGCCACTACTACCATGATGACATTATTTCCTTAAAACTTGGGTAGACTTGTAATAAAATCCATTAAAACCTCTTCCCAATGTTGATTTGGTATAGATAATTGTTGTAGGAGACATGGGGTCTTGGTTTTCTCTCCCTTATTTTGTTTGTAGACCACACATTCAACCACAATATTTTGAACATTAGTTTTAATACCTTCTCAGAAAAAATCCTTCTTGATCATGTGGTAAGTTTTCAAGAACCCTAAATATCCTCCTATAGGATAAGTGTGTAATCCCAAAAGGACCTTTTGTTTGAGTTGGGAATTCTTACATAAATATAAATGATCTTCATACCATAGTAAATCATAATTCCACAAAATTTTATCTAATGCACTTGGGTCCTCTTGTATTTGTTGAATGATATTGCATACCTTCTGATATTGCTTCCATTCTATCCTTTCTTATTCCAACCAATCATTTTCGAAATGGAAATAGCACACAATGAACCCTCTATGTCTTGTTCTTTCCTTGAAAGTGCATCTACCACCATTTTTTGTTTTCCCTCTTTGTAGATAATTTTAAAGTCATAACCTAACATTTTTGTAACCCATTTTTTTTCTCTTCTAAATATAATCATTGTTCCAATAAGTATTTCAAACTATCATGCTATTTTTTTACCTTTAAGTGTCTTCCTATTAGGTAAGGGTGGCATTTCTTAACTACATGTAATATGGACAACATTTCCTTTTCATAAATGGGTTTAAGTAAGATCCTTCCTTTAATAAAACTACTTTCAAAGGTAAGGGGCATTCCTTATTGCATTAAAATGACACAAATTCCATGTCTTGAAGCATCACACTCCATAATAAAGGGTTTTGTGAAGTCATGCGTGGCTAGGATAGGAGTCATACACATAACATCCTTAAGCTTTTAGAAAGATTTGGTTTCTTATTGCGCCCAATAAAATGAATCCTTATTTAATTACATTGTTAGAGTGTTGTTATACCATAATTATTGACAAACTTGTGGGAATATCCTACCAATCCTAAGAATCCTCTAATATTGTTCAAGGTTTTTTGAATTGGCCATTCCATCATAGCTTTAGTTTTGTTAGGATCAACTCTAACACCTTCATGAGACACAATATAACCCACATATTCCACTTCTGGAACCCCAAAGGAACACTTGGAAGGATTTGCATATTGTTGTTACTCTTCCAATAGTTTTAAGACCATATCAACATATTGTACACACTCTTCACAAGATTTTTTGTAGATTAATATATCATCAAAAAACACTAACACAAATTTTGGAAGGGCTTGAAAATAGAATTAATCAATATTTGTAATTTTGAAGGTGCATTATTAAGGCCAAATGACATCACTAAAAACTCATAATGACATTCATGTGTTATAAAGGTTGTTTTGGGAATGCCTTCTTTCCTCATTTTGATTTGATGATATCCAAAGCAGAGATCCAAATTAGTAAAAAATATTTCTCCTTGCAATTCATCTAATAATTCATCAATGAAAAGAATATGAAACTAATATTTAATGGTCATTTTGTTGAGATGTCTATAATATGGAAACATATTCCATGAAACATCCTTTTTTGTAACCATGACCCCTAGTGAAGAGAAAACACTTTGACTAGGCTGAATGATGCCAACCTCTAACATTTTGTTGAATCATATGATCAATCTCACTCTTTTGTGCATATGGTTACTTGTAAAGCCTGATGTTAGGTGGTACACTTCTTAGTTGCAAATGAATAGCATGGCCATGATCTCGAGTAGGTGGAAGACCCTTAGGAATATCCCCAAATTCCTTGGAATGATTGTTGATAACGTTTTGGATATCCATTAGAGCATAGGGTCTAGATGTTTGAACCTTTAGTGAGAACAATTGTGAAATTACACCATGGTGTCCCTTTTTGAGTAATTTTGTGATGTTTTTAGAGCTTATCACTTTAAAAATATTCCCTTGGATACCTTTGAGTTCAATTTCCTTTCCGTTTGAGGAAAATATCAAGAATAGTTCATGAAAATCAAGAGCCAATGTTCCCAATGATTGTAACCATTTCACCCTTAATACAACATCAACACCACCCATTTGGATTGAAATCATGGGAGTATCCAACAAATAATCCCCCATATTGATCTTAATACTATGACACTTCTTTGATCAATTTATTTTACCTCCATCCGCAATCATTTCTTGAAACTATGGTTATGGAAACACAAAATAATTGAGAAGTTTCACTAATTTGCAATCAATAAGTTATGGGTACTACCTAAATCAATCAACAACATTCCATTTTTGTTTTTGATGTATCCTTATATCTTGAGGGTTTGCAGAGTACCAATTCCATCCAATGCATGAAAATATATGGTTGGAGTAGTCTCTTCTAGTTATAGATATTGTGATGGTTCCAATTCTTGATATTCTTCCTCTTGACAGTTTATGTAGAATAATTTCTTCTTTCTGCATTTATGCCCCTTACTTTACTTGATGTCAAAATTGAAACATAGTCCCTTTTCTCTTCTTTCATCCATTTATTGATGTGTCAACCTCATACGTTGAGTGAGGTTAGGAAAGAGAACACATTTATCCCTATAGTTGTTAGTAGCCACTCTTCTAGTACCTATATTTTTTCTTTCAACTTTTCTTTCCACACTCAAAGCTTTCTCTAGGGATTTAGGTTAAAACATACATACCTCATGCTTAATGCTCTCCTTGAAAGTGACCATAAAAATATCTAAAAAATTATCCTATGTAATTTTCTTTACCCTAAGACTTAGTTTTTGGAATTGTTGAATATGATCTATAATTGGGCCTCTTTGCCGAATATTTATCAATTGACTAAAGAATGTATTTCTTTTAATATCCCCATAACATCACTACAAGGAGAACACTTTGAAGCGGAGGTTTTTAGAGTTACAAGATTTGGAAATTTTTTCAAAAAAACCTCTGCTATAACCTACACTATTTGAAGAAAAGGTTTTAATGGATGTTCCATATAACTAAAACATTTTGGGCAGATGGAGGTTGTAGCAAAGTTTTTTTTTTTCGGTGCTTTTACTGTCAAAATGCACCAACATACTCCATCTGGAGGTTGTAGCAAAGTTATGTACTCGACATATTGATATTACGCAAAATAATTATAAGCACATCAGTTCTTTTACCTTATATGAACGCATTGGGGTAGGTTTTTTAAGGGCGCACCAATGCGTAATAATTATAAGTGCAGAAATTCTTTTGTCTTATATGAATGCACTGGGGTAATAACAATATGTCGAGTACATTAAAAACAATCCTTGATTTTCAAAGAAAACTATTCCAAAACATACAACTTGTAGTAACATTCAATTATATTGATTGTCATTCATCAATTGATCTATTGTCATCACTCGAGCTGTGTGCATGCCTCATTTCTTCATCGTTTGTAGGAAATATTGTATTTTGGTAATTTAACCTGATGTTTTCTTGATCGACTTGTTTTTTTATTTTCCACCTCTTCATACTTAAACATATACTCATAAGCCATACTTAACCCAATGTCTATCAATTCATGGGTTGGATCCTCTTTGTATGTTAGAACCTATTATAAGACATCCATGGACAAGTGTAAATTAATTTTTTAAATATGATTATCACAACAAACACAAAATCTTAAGTAAGGTTGAAAACATAAATACTCACAAAGTTTGTGATCAACCCTTTTATTCCTTGTCGTCTCATCTTATGTACTGAATGGGTTCTATTTTTTTTTCTCTTTTCTGCAACAAAACAATTGAAAACTAGTGTTTCACGAGATAATTAAATTCGATTTACATAAAATAATAAATAAATTATTACATACCTCTAATGCACATTGTAGTTGGGATGGCTCCTCTTGTGACACAATTATGTTCATTTCTTTTACCATATCCTTCAATACTTTTTTGGACATCCCTACTGACATGTATTGGTTTTTCCCTCATTTATCCCATGTAATTTTAAAAATATCCTTGAAAAAAAAAGAAAACCTAGAAACTTTCAGATATAGAAATCATATAATTTTTCTACAAAATAAGATACCAGTGTTGATTAAGGTTGGTTTTCATTGATGTCAACCCTTGAAGAAAGCCTCGTAGCACAAAGGTTTGGGTAATGGACCCAATATTGTTTGATGTAAATATGACTCATTATTTTTTTTGTCATGGTTGATAAGAAGTAAATATGAATGAACTCCAAAGTGGTCCCCTTATGGTGAAAGCCCTCATAGGAAGACGCTTTGCAGAGTAAGAGAACCCATGATTAATTGTGAAATAATGAGATGAAGGACAATGAGTTTGTCAGGGAAACTATCCTAGATGGATAGTGATTGTCATGCCATTTTCGGTGGTATGTAGAACGTCACATAACTCCTCACGGTTAGAGAGTTATGACCATGTGAAGTTGGAGAACCCAGGTTTGGGTAATGGACCCAAGTTTGTTTGATGGATAATAGTATGATTTTTGCTATATTTTAAGGTAATAATATTCTATATTGATAGTACATGTCATTCCATTTCTTTTGGTATGTGGAATGTCACATAACTCCTCACGGTTTGAGAGTTATGGCCTTACGAAGTTGGATGACCCTCATATGCCATCTAGAAGCCCCAAAAGGTCAAAGTAGTCAAAGAGGTTTAAGAGATTTTAAAAGGTAAATAATAAAGTGAAGTGATGAGTGTATTATAATTCAAAGTGAATACAAAACCAAATTATTTCAATAATAAATTTAATGGAGAAATTAGAAATTGGGTTAACCCCTAAAATAAGGAAAGTGGGTCAAGTGACCTGAAGATGTTTTTAAGGAAGCCACTTGGAGTATAAATAAGAACAGACTCTCTCATTTAATCCACACTTGAGCATATTGAATATCTATAAGTGTTTGAGGTATGGGATATATGAAGCCTAATTCTGAGGAAGGTGAATTAAATAAGGTCGAAATTGCAAGGAAGGATGAATTCTTTTTGATGGTGCTTTCTAAGGTATGTTATTCACAGGCCATCTCACCATTTTAGCGATAACGTTTTTTCTATATTAATGATTCAGGCGGGTTAAATTTCTATTCCATTGAAAAAACATACCCAAGTAGTTGTGGTAAAACATTCATCTTTTGGGTCGTTATATTTTGGGAGTTACACTCCATGAAAAATAGGGTTTGTGGCTAGTCCCAAACTAGTCAAAAACATGTCTTTGAGTAAAACGTCATTACTTCTTCATAAGAGATCCAAAATTTAGTGAGACCAAATGTGTTGTTTAGAGATTTTTAGTCTTTCATATTATATATAATATTTTTATATCAATTCAACAAATATTTCATGCGGGGCAGCTCTACAAGGTCACTCTCTAGAATAAGCCAAAAATTCAACAAGGTGTGCCATTTTTGCTATAACTCCTTCTGTGAGAGGGACAAGTGTAGTGAAACACGGAGAAATTGCATAAAAACCTGGCAGAAAGACATTGTATATCCAGTTTCATATCTTTATACATTGTTTCAAAATTATGATTACTTCTAGAGTTAGGGGTTGTTGACTAATCAGAAACTAGGCATGTGAGACTAAAGAAAAGTTTGATGAAATGCTAGTCTCTTGTTGTTAAGGGTAAGGAAGGTTCTTGGGAATGTGATCCCATATACACGGGTCTATTACTGAGCTACATCCGGTCCATTCCGTCCATTTCCATCCGTCCATTCCGGTCCATTCCATTCCGGTCCTTCCATTGCCTTTCTATACCATTCCATTCCTTTCCATCCTTTTCCTTTCCATTCCATTCCTTCCTCAATTCCATCCTTCCATTTCCATTCCATTCCATTCCTTCCATTCCATTCCTTCCATTCCATCCATCCATCCGGTCCTTCCTCCATTCCTCCTCCATCCATCCATGTCCATCCATCCTTCCGTCCATCCATCCATCTTTCATCCATCCATCCTTTGTCTTTCCGTCCATTCCATCCGTCCTTTTCCTTTTGTCCTCCATCCATCCATCCTCTGTTCATCCATCCTCCGTCCATCCCCATTCCATCCATCCATTCCATCCATTCCTCCATTCCATCCATTCCGATCAATCTCCATTCCTTCCATCCATTCCATCCATGTCCATTCCGGTCCGTCCGCCTCCGTCCATTCCTCCTTTCCTTCCTTCCTTCCATTTCCTGTCCATCCATCCATCCATCCATTCCTTCCTCCATTCCTTCCATCCATCCATTCCTCCATCCTCCGTCCTTCCCTCCATCCGTCCATCCATCCTCCATTCATTTCCATCCTTCCAAAGTCCCGTCCTGGTCCTGGCTCCCTACTCAGAACATGTCGGTACCCTTTTTACACTTGATGCTCGGCCTAACATTGCATTTTGATTTTATTTTTGACATGTCCTCCACCCTTACATATTTGTGATGTATAAGCCATGACATTACTCCTTACACAATACAACAACAATACATTACAGTAGAGTACCAGTGTCATTACTTATCATTGAAACCACCTTGCAACCTAAGATAACAACAACATTACATTTATATGTTATCAATCCCTATCCCTACCCTTTTAATTTGGTAGGAACGTTGTTCTTACACATTTCAAAGGCGAATATTGAAGACCTTACAGCCGTGCATTACAACAACGATCCTAATACATAGCAGTTCCCGCCTTCAAAGAATATTAGAAAATTTTTTTTAATAATTAAATAAAAGAAATACCTCATCCCTTAAATAATTCAAAACTCAACAATTAGGAAACATCATCCTTTTTCTGAAATGCATCTTTTAAAGACATTCCTTTATTTAATAATTTAAATAAAGAAATGCATCCTTTCTTTAAAAATTTAAAAACACAACAATTAGAAACATCATTCTTTTCTGAATGCTACTTTTTTTAAAAACATTCCCTTCTTTAATAATTAAATAGAAGAACATGTCTCTTCCTTAATAAATAATTAAATAAAAGCATAACACCCTTCTTGAAAATTAAGGAGTAAATCCCTTCTTTACATAAATTAAAAATACATGACCCATTCCTGCTTAAACAAATACATAAATTATGGTGCTGCGTCCTTAAAAAATTAATTTTTCCTAACGATCAGAGTGCAGTCACCCAATATTTGATCACCGTGACAAATTACGTTATTCACAAGAATAAATCCTACCCTAATAAATTAGTAACACGTCCACTAAAATGGCGATACCCTTACCCTAGGGTCAATACATAATGATAACCACGCATTATGATTGACGTCATTATGGGAATAACGAGGTAACATCAGGGATTAAAACTGTCCATCTACATATACATGACAACGTATAAGGGACACATTTAAAGGCATCAGATTAAAAGGCAGTATACCCATTTAGCGGTAAATTGTAGTTTTAATGTTTCATTTCATATCTGCCTCGAATTGCCATTAAATTTATAACCAGGCCGCATTACATCTAAATGTTCCTTAAACGCTACGGCTGCTACAGTTTAAAATTCCCTTTCATGCTTGCATTCGGTATTGCCATGTAATTAATAATCAGGTCGCTTTACGACAACGTTCCATCAACACTATTAACCCTGTAATTTAATAGGGCTTGGATTATATACAGTTGCAGACGGATTATCCATTATGGTTGCTTTACATTGATTACCAAAACAATTAAAATAACCAGATCCCTACCCTTGCATAAAGTGGGAACAGTGTTCAATCATCCGACAACATGCCTTGATAACACTGATGAGATTGTCAGTGGCAGTCTGAAGGGTCAGCCTGGAATTAAAGGCAATCACCAAATAAAAAGACAGAAACGAGGAAGAATTACTAGCATTCAAGACCACGCGGTAAAGCACCGATTAGTAACTGAACGAGATTATTTCCCCGAACACCCAGGACTTTAACCACCAGGACCTTATATAAAAATTAACAATGTTTAAATTTGCCAAAATTAAATAACCACAATTAAAAATGACCATATGTAAAATGTCATAAGATTTATATACATCGGTGGCACTATTACTGATCTAATTTAAAAGGCCATGTTATTCCCATTGGATATTAGATTGGAAAAATCAACACTCGTACTGTACTCATTTAGGGTTCCATGACATCAACAAATTCCAGGTCTGTTCTGCTAATATCTCGATAACCATATTTATATGACTAAGATTAACACTAACAGTATTTCAGAAGGACATTATCCAAACATAACAATATTGAAATCACAGATATTAAAATAACAACAATTAAAAAAAGACACTAAGTAGTGTAGCACAGATTTACCTAAATTTGGTGATACTAACATTCTTTTAAAAGGCATTTTATTTCCTTTACACGATTATTGAATTCCTCAATGGATGCATTTTTATTAACTTAAACTAAAACTGACCCAGCGATCATTGTGGCCGTCGAGTCGCATTGACAATTTGGGAAGCGTACCCGGCAGTGTCGGGGCAAATGTGAAAGACTTCTGATCACGAAATAAGCAGGAAGGTGAAACTTAGCGATGGGTCGGGATGTGTAAAAGTTTTGGGGGCCGAGCGTTTAGAAATTTGTCGGTGGTAATATCCCAAGTGGCGGTAAGGGCCCTTTATTCACTCTATGAGACCGACTATGTACAACCAAGAGTCGCTGGGCGATTCTAGCTTCCGGATCGACTACCGCCAACACAGTGGAGGGTAAATTGGATCATAAACTTCGGCGGATGTCGGCGGATGAGCGAAGCGCCCAGAGAGAAGATTATTGAGGTGTTGAGGGTACATGCATTCTCCCGGCCAGTCGAACCAATTATACAACAACGCGGCGGCGGCAAAGCGAGATTTGGACCATGACGCAAAGGTAAAAGCATGCGGGGATCACCCGAGGACCGCAGATAGTCCCTCACTATGATCGAGAGTCTAAAGTCATTTTTTCATTTTTTTAGTCCTTTGGTAAAACTTCTGAAAATTTGAGGGCGCTCGCAGTTGTCCCTGGACAGGGTGATTCCTGACTAGGGCGGTGCCTGTAAAAGTTCGCGGCAAGGCTCTACAGATTCCCTACACCGCCCTTGCTTGACAAATAGGTAGACCCTCCCTTTTTGGTCAACAGAGGAGGGCATAAGGGAAGATCAAGTACGATCGTCAACTCCCAAGGAAAACTCAGGAGCAGGGCCGATACCATAAACCCTGGTTCTTATACAGAGTTGCAAGCCACCATATATCCTTCGGCAGGAGAGTTCGATTCAACTCCAGGCATGCCATCCGGACGGGAACGCATGACAGTCAGTTTTAACAAGTTAATTTGCATACCCTACAATACAGAAACCCTAACTTAAATATTCATTACATAAGTTACTGTACACACATTCTAAGCCAAAGGCGTTCGCAAACAAACACCTACAGATCTAAACATGCATGATACACAGTCCATCAATCAGCCGAAGTCGTACACCCTTTGGCCTTTCCATCTATTTCCAGATTTCATTGGCCGAGATGAGATTCTACATCATGTACACTATTTAACACAGAAATATTAAAACCAGTCAACTAACAGGACTTAAACACAGATTAAAACTCCATAATTTCTACCCAAAATCATGCAGAATTTAAATGGTAAATCCTACAACATTCTAGCATTTAATCAACCAGCGTACCGTTTCCCTTTTCCGCTTCGTGTGTCGACCGCGCGCCCAAGTCGCCCCTGCCTGCTCCTGCTTGTCGGCCGCAATGAACTCACCGATACCTCTCAGCTGAAACGCTTGGGGTGCTCTTCTTCCCCCCTCAGCCCCAGCCGCAGGGGCCGCACCCGTGAGAGTAACTGGCTTCTCAGCTCGCCTCCAAGGCTGAGCTACCACTCCTTATCTGCTGAGAATCCCCAACTCTACCAGAAATCAGTGAGTCTCTATTATGGCAGCATAACCATACCAATCTGAGCAAAAGTCCCTCTTTCCCCTCCTCTTTTCCTTTTATTCAGACTCAAACCCTAATTCTCTTTTCTCTTAGGTTTCCCCCCTTTTTTTCCCCTTTGAATTTCTTACTTTTCTTTTTTAATTTATTTGGTTATATTATTTTTATTTTTTCTTTTCAAAACTCTTAAGTGGGGTGCGCTCCTTATTCATTTCCTTTTAATTTTTACATGCATAACTTTATTTGTTTAAGCCAAACGCTAGGGGTACTCTTCTTCCCCCTCAGCCCCCTGAGCCGCAAAGGGGCCACACACAATCAGAGAGTAACTAGCTTCTCAGCTCGCCTCCAAGGCTGAGCTACCACTCAAGTCTGCTGAGAATCCCCAACTCCTACCAGAAATCAGTCAGTCTCTATTATGGCAGAATAACCATACCAATCTGAGAAAAAGTCCCCTCTTTCCCCCTCCTCTTTTCCTTTTATTCAGACTCAAACCCTAATTCTCTTTTCTCTTAGGTTCCCCCCCCTTTTTCCCCTTTGAATTTCTTACTTTTCTTTTTAATTTATTTGGTTATATTATTTTATTTTTCTTTTCAAAACTCATAGAGTATGTGCGCTCCTTATTCATTTCCTTTTAATTTTTACATGCTTAACTTTATTTGTTTAATTTTTTTTATAAAATAAATATACATATATGTATTTTCATTTTTCTAGTTATAAGCATGCATTCATCTTTGTAGTTTATCATTATCCATTATTTAATTTACCATCAATATATATGTATATATAGGATAATGAGAGATTAAGGCGATGGC